>VUQH01040694.1:0-11884 GCA_015106775.1 Etroplus canarensis
ACCATCCAAAGCAACGGACAGAGCACAAGAGAGGTGAAGAAGAGAGTTCAGGCAGGTTGGAGTGGGTGGAGACGAGTGTCAGGGGTGCTTTGTGACAGAAGGATAGCAGCAAGAGTGAAAGGGAAGGTTTACAAGACGGTAGTGAGACCTGCTATGATGTATGGTTTAGAGACGGTGGCACTGACAAAAAGACAGGAAGCAGATCTGGAGGTGGCAGAATTGAAGATGTTGAGATTTTCCCTGGGAGTGACCAGGATGGACAGGATTAGAAATGAGTACATCAGAGGGACAGCTCATGTTGAGAAGTTTGGAGACAAAGTCAGAAGTAAGGCTGAGATGGTCTGGACATGTGCAGAGGAGGGATAGTGGATATATTGGACAAAGGATGTTGAGGATGGAGCTGCCAGGCAGGAGGAGAAGAGGAAGACCACAGAGAAGATTTTTTTGCTCAGCAAGATGTTTTCTATACCACATTTTGAGCATCAGTGTGATAGAATATACTATGGTTTCAATCATAACCAATTTCACCAGTTTAAAGTCTATGGCATTGAGTAACATTGGTACACTGGATGTTTTATCTAGGGAAGTTTTCACAGTGAGTGAGTGAGAGGGGGCTGATCAAACCAAGTAATATCATATTATAGGTCTACTTTCTACCTACACTTTCATACTAGGCTCATCTTCTGGCTACGACTCCATCTTTGTCAAAATAATATTCTAATACAGTCATATTTTGAAACTTATGTAGCTCCTGGTTGTGAACTAGAGAAACCACATTAGTTTAAAGACGTTCTATTTAATAGTTTGGACATGTCACACTGATCAAAATACCTATAAGTATTGAATATGGTTTTGTTTTTTCCAGATCTTTGCTTTTTGAGCATGCAGGCCTTAGTCATAAAGATATTCAGGACAGGCTTTACATTCCTTTGAATTTTGAATCTTTGCTTAATAATAGTTGTGTTCTGGTTGTTTATTTGGTTCTGTGCTCTCTGGTTTTATTTATTGCTTGAGTTTTTGATTTCATTTAGGATCCTTAGTCCTTTAGTCCTTGTTGTCTTATAGTTTTAGTCACTATTTGTGGTCATGGATTTTGTTCATCACCTCAGTGTTTCCCTTTATCTTCCTGTGTTTTCCTGCAATTCATACATTTAGGGGCGGTGGTGGCTTAGTCTGTTGGGAGGCTTGATTTAGGGTTGTCGAGGGCCGCCAGTTCAAGACCCAACTGGACCTGGACCTGAAGTCAACCCGGAACCCACTTACTCTAGACCCCGTTCTGGAACCCTAGAGGTGGATTGGAAGCTGGAGAGGCGTTGACACCCCCCCCCGAGCACCGCAGAGGTGTCCCTGAGTAAGGCACCAAACCCCTACATTGCTCTCTCTGGCTCCTGTGATTGGCAGCCTGTGTTCACCCACCTCTTTGACCTGCATGTTCACCTCCTGCATGTATAGTGTGTAACAGCATGAGAGTGTTTGTGTGAAGTGAATCGTAATTTCCCTATATAGGGATTATCAAAGTATTTCTTCTTGTTCTTCTTCAGGCTTCTGGTCATTAAGTATTGCAGATCATTAAGTGTGTTCACCTGTTTTCTTTTAGTATTCAATCTCATCAATATATATATAACACTGTCTGCCTGTTTGTTCATCCTTCCCTGTGTTACCTACTTTGGAAATTTCGTTTGTTTTCCCTTGTGGAAATCTGCACTTTCTGGACTGTATTCAACCTAATAAAAGGTCTGTTATTTGTTTACTTTATCTTCTATGAGTTGTGTGTTTCAGTCCACTTTTCTGCATTAGGTAATGTAAATGGATGCTTTCTTTGTGAATTGCTGCTTCATTGCGTGTTCAGCTTGTGACAATTATCTTTTGGCAGAATTCCCTTTACTCATTAAATGTTAGAGGGAAGAATCCAACTGCTGTGACACTTGTGTTTAGTGTCTTCATCATCCTACAGATACCAAAATCATCCAAAAAGTGCAACATTTTGGCCCATCCAATATGTACTTAGATGGCCTTATAATTCTGAACATTTTGTTTTGTGCAACCTGACCATCACTATTGAGAACAAGAAGGGGCTCAGAGCTACTAAATTACCAATGCCAATTAATCCGCTGTAGCCACCTCTCAGGGAGAATCCAAGGGAGCAGCTGAAGGTACTTTTTACATATTTCTTTTGAATGTGCAAGTAAAAAGAAAAAATATATTTTATATCATCTATTTTGTGTGTATTTAATGGTAACTCTAAGATAAACATCAGCAGGCTAATGTATCATGACAATTTTTCAAAAATGCAGCAAAATGTCATTTACATAACATTCAATTCCAACATGTTCTTTATTGTGATGATACCAGTACGTACTAACCACCAAGATGACTATGTTATGAGAACATTAAAAAATTACACCTGTTACACCAGCATGTTGTCATTATCATTTACCTCAAAGTGCAATGCTATAAAACCTGACAGTTGGCTGCCTTTGTCCTGACTTTTTTGGGTTGAAACGCTCTAAACATTTGACTTAACATAACAAAAAATTGAAGTATTGGCAGGTCAAGGTACTTGAAGTGACTCCGGAATCCCAGATCCCAAACTCCATCATTATTGTAGTATTCTCCAAACAGAGAAATACAGAGAAATACAGAGAACTCCCTTCAGTACAGTGGAGATAATTGGATCTGGAGCAGAGAAATGGATATCATTCCATCACCAAAGTTGCAAAAGAAGGTGATCATGTTCTCCTGAATATTTATTGTGGTTATCAGTGATTTTATTGGTATGATGACAGAATTCCCGTTTAAGCTTGTTTCGTGTGGTCACACCATCTCTCTGCATACTGGAAAAGTTTACCCTCAGACTTTTACACTGTTATAATCAGAACTAAAGGGAAAAAACTAAAAACTAAACTGAGAAATAACCAGAAAGCAGAAACTGGAAACAATCATTGTGCTGATGGTGTTTTAGATTATTTGAGTCACACCATAAGTTTAATGAGACTGACATGCACTGTCCCTGCATCTCGTGCACAGCAGAACCCCATATTTATCCTCACATTGTATCACTTACTGAAACACTTGTTGTTCAAGAAAAAGTTCACGTGTACTGCAATGAACTGCTGCAGGATAAGCTATTATCCAGAAATGTGCTCTGACTGTGAGACATTTTTCTCAAGCACAGATGCAGGGTAAAGTTTGAGTGTCTTTTACTCTAAGAATGAAACAGTCTCTGGATGAAAGCTCTGAAAAGTCCTTTGTACAGACTCAGAGTTTAGAGATGGATTCAATTCACAGGGGTTCATGCGGCAGCATGATGCCACTTTACTCTGTGTGTGTGGTTCTTCTCTTATGGATGGATGGATGCTCAGAGTGACTCAGTTTGGAGCTCAGAGTGGGAGCACCCAAAAACAAAAACAGGTATGACATCTGAGTCACAGTGTCCTTTGGCACATTGTACATACAGTATTAAATTAGAAAAACATGTTGCTGACTATGTTAATTCATAAACACATTTATTTCAGATCTAGTTATCACTAAAGAATATATTGTGCAAGAGAGCCAAAAAGCACAATGAATGACCATATTTTAAGGTGTGTAATTTGTATTCATGTCCATGTGCTGCTGGGAAGTGAGAGGAAATGAGTTCCATGTATTAATACTGTGCACAAACTTCCATCTGGACCTCTACTCCACCACTGCGTTGGGTATTCACTGCACTGTAGCATTTGCACCAATGCCAGTTGCTTGCCACCAGGCAAGCCAGGCAAATGCTTGGGGGCCCCAGCCAGTTGGTGGGCAGCTCCTCCAGGGCTGACAAACCTTAAGTACAGCAGTGGCAGTTTGCAAAGTTTGTAATGACAGTAAGAGAGATCTGACCCTCTAAGGGGGTCCCACCTGATTCCACTCACTCCTGTTGCAAGTGGCTTACTGTACATGATTCTGTTTAAACAAACCTAATGAAAACAAAGAATCACCTAAGGGAAAAATGATGAGGATATATCCTTCTGGGAGTGGAAAAAGAAGTAAAAAAGTAAGACATTGGTGAGTGGAGTAGATAATGATGATTAAAAATCATGCTAAATAACTAAATGCTGCTAGTCTAATCTGTGGGGGAGAGAGGTTTTTAACTTCCACTAGCATTACATCATTTCTTTTGTTTACTTTGATGTTTAACATAAGTTAGTTTGGCTAGTAGAAGCAACCCTCCATGGTGAGAGGGTTCCAGGTGGGGACACAAGCCCCTCTCACCATAGAGGGTTGCATCAAGGAAGGGCATCCAGCGTAAAACCTCTGCCAAATTATCAGTCCAGATTAATCCACTGTGGCAACCCCTTGGTTGAGAATACAAGGGAGCAGCTGAAAGGTACATACAACTTAGCTAGTAAAATAGCCTAGGTTCTTCAGCTCAGCTGACCATACCTAAGTGAGCATGTGGCCAGCAGTCACTTGGTACCATAGCTAACAGGCTGAAAGAATGTAGAAGCTGATAGTTGAAGCATTTACACTTTATAGCCTGTCAGTTTGGTCTTGGGCTTTGTTACAAAAATAAACATGGTCTCTGCCATTTACAGAGTAATGTTTTAATTGCTGTTTTAAAGGACCCCAGTAATGGAGAGACTTGGAGAATACTGGAAACTGTATATTTTAATTTTGCAAAAATCTAAGTAGCTAGTGCACACTCCAGCATATAAGTTCTGCCATGAACCATCTGTCCATTTGTACACCCACAGGTCCATCCATCTATCTTTATGTAATTTCCCCCAGGGTTAATAAAGTATTATTATTTCTGATTCTAACAACAGAAAAGTCTGTTGCTGGTTATGTGAAATGACAGCTAAGCATTATTATAAGAGGTAACTTGCCTTTATAACAGAAAGGTTCCTGTTAAAAAAATATGAAGTAGTTCAGTAAATGCACATGACAAGAAAATGTGTCATAGTAACAAATATAAATTATGATTGTAGATTTTTTTTAAAATGTATAAAAAACAAATGCTTTACTTGACATGAACATACAAATGACAATCATATAAAATGTGATGCACTGTTATGCACTGAAGTGGCAAATGGTGTATTAGTTTAGTCTCCAAAACCCAGAACAGTAAAAAACTGCTACATGTAAAAGCATCAATAATACAACCCGAATTCCAGAAAGTTGGGACGTTTTTTAAATTTGAACAAAATGAAAACTAAAAGACTTTCAAATCACGTGAGCCAATATTTTATTCACAACAGAACTTCAATAACATAACAGATGCTTAAACTGAGAAATATTACAATTTTATGCACAAAATGAGCTCATTTCAAATTTGATGCCTGCTACCAGTCCCAAAAAAGTTGGCATGGGGCCAACAAATGGCTGAAAAGGCAAGAATAGTTTAAAAAGATTCAGCCGGAAGACCATTTAGAAAGTAATTAAGTTAATTGATATTAGCTCTGTAACAGGATTAGCTATAAAAGGGATGTCTTAGAGAGGTAGAATCTCTCAGAAGTAAAGATGGGCAGAGGCTCTCCAATCTGTGAAAGAGTGCGTAAAAAGATTGTGGAACACTTCAAAAACAATGTTCCTCAATGTCAAATTGCAAAGGCTTTGCAACTCCCATCATCTACGGTGCATGACATCATCAAAAGATTCAGAGAAACTGGAGATGTCTCTATGCATAAGGGACAAGGTCGAAGACCTTTATTAGATGCCCATGGTCTTCGGGCCCTCAGACGACACTGCATCACTCATCGGCATGATTGTGTCAGTGACATTACTAAATGGGCCCAGAAATATTTCCAGAAACCGCTGTCGATTAACATAATCTGCCGTGCCATCTGTAGATGCCAACTAAAGAGCTATCATGCAAAAAGGAAGCCATATTTGAAAATGGTCCAGAAGCGCCGTTGTGTCCTGTGCGCCAAGACTCATTTGAAATGCACTGTTTTAAAGTGGGAAAGTGTTCTATGGTCAGACGAGTCCAAATTTGACATTCTTGTTGGTAATCACAGACGCCACGTCCTCAGGGCTAAAGAGGAGGGAGACCTTCTAGCGTGTTATCAGCATTCAGTTTAAAAGCCAGCATCTCTGATGGTATGGGGGTGTATAAGTGCATACGGTATGGGCAGCTTGCATGTTTTGGAAGGAACTATGAATACTGAAAGGTATATACGGGTTTTAGAGCAACATATGCTCCCCTCCAGACGACATCTATTTCAGGGAAGGCCTTTTGTATTTCAGCAGGACAATGCAAAACCACATACTGCAGCTATTACAACAGCATGACTTCGTCAGAGAAGAGTCCAGGTGCAGTCCAGATCTTTCACCTATAGAGAACATTTGGTGCATCATTAAACAAAAAATACGTCAAAGATGACCATGAACTCTTCAGCAGCTGGATACCTATATCAGGCAAGAATGGGACCAAATTCCAACACCAAAACTCCAGAAACTCATAACCTCGATGCCCAGACATCTTCAAACTGTTCTGAAAAGAAGAGAAGGTGCTACACCATGGTAAACATGTCCCTGTCCCAACTATTTTGAGACCTGTAGCAAGCATCAAATTTGAAATGAGCTAATTTTGTGCATAAAATTGTAATATTTCTCAGTTTAAACATTTATGTTATTTATGTTCTGTTGTGAATAAAATATTGGCTCGTGTTATTTGAAAGTCTTTTAGTTTTCATTCTGTTCAAATTTAAAGAATGTCCCAACTTTTCTGGAATTCAGGTTGTAGAACTAGACAAGTTGTGCTTGTTCCTATACCTTACCAAATCTTGACCAGTGGCATGTCACATCAAAAACCATCATGAATCATCTTGGAAGACATTCAGGGATTACATGTATTGTGAATGTAAAGGAAATCAAAGCAGGAGGACAGGCTGATGTGTAAAATAGGGTGAAATCTTTTGTTTTTAGGTGAGGATTTGTTCCAGACTCGGCTTAAACAGCTGCAACTTTCACTTTCAGTTTTTGGCCCCAGTTAAAAAAATGTGCAGTTGTTACCATCATCCTCTCCATCAATAAGTCAAGTTCATGTCCTACTACTTGTCGGTCATTCTGATGATCTGTCTACTTTTAATGGCATTCAGCCTAAAGCAGGCATCTGAAAAATCTATTACAACAGGTACTGGAAGAGCAGACTGGTACAGACAGGCAGATTAGAATGTAAAAGCAATGTCAGTATTCATTGCAGCTCCTGCCTGCCATGAATTAGCACCAATTACTTTTTGAAATGTCCTAAAAATAAAGGTCAGCTCCAGATTAATGGGAAAATGCATTCAGAAATACCCAAAAGGTAAAATATACTGAATGTAGTTGTTATCTCAAGAGCAAAAATATTAGCTTTATACCTACCAAGCATAACGAAAGGGATGCCCAGGTACGTGGAGTTGTAGGTGGCCCCAGTGAGATTGAGTATCCCAGCAGCTGTGAGGCCTGATAGTGTGATGGAGAGTAGAGCCAGCAGGCCAAGCCAGGGTTTAGACCTCACGCAGTCCCTCATAGAGCAGCAGAGGATGACCAGCACCCCACACACTCCCAAGCTGGCCAACAAGGGACGACGTGCCAGCACAGAGGAGAACTGGAAGTCTGTCCTCAGAGAAGATGAAGTAGAAGGGTAGAGCCCCAGCTTTGGGTGCAGCTCTGAAAACTGCTGCAACTCTGCACAGAAGGCCTTTTCCCACTGGCTGGCCACCCGGTCCATCAGGCCACCTCGGGCTTGGAGGTAGTAGGTGAGCTGCAGCGCCCTGGCAGATCGGACACCTTCTCCCCTGACTCCTATTCCCTGAGCTCGCACTGCCCCACCGGGGCCCCAGCCCTGCACACCGCCCAGCTGGTGGCCAATGTAGGCCTGCCGCCCACCTGCCAGCTGAGTGATGGGGTACCTCAGGACTGGGACAGAGCGATTGGAGGTGCGAGCCGCCTGGATCTCTTCCATGGCACGGATGATGTCATCGATGATGCAAACGTTCTTGTCATCAGGGAGGCAAAGGTAGGAGAAGGAGTAGTTGAAGCTGTTGAAGCCTGTTGCTGGAACCGTCACCTGCATCTGGTAGATCCGCCTGTGGAGCTACGAGCAAACAAAGAGAGAGACCTTTATTGACAGCTTCACAGTGGCTAATTTTTCCTAGATCAAAAGTGGCGAGATTGAAAAGTTTCTCCACACAGCAGAATAGCTGAGTGTGAGCAAATTACTCACCTACTTTGTGTTCTCGCTGTTTGTGTGAATAAGAGGGAGAGACATTTAGATGTGTGTGTGTGTGTGTGTGTGTGTGTGTGTGTGTTACTCAACAGAGTAACAATAGTTGTCTCAGAGTCCTCCTCCGTTTCTATGGCAAGAGGACAACAGCGCCAGCATCCACAGTGCTGGTTACTAAGCAACAGGCCTGATGCCAGTCTCTGCCACAGTGAACATGAGCAAAACTGTCTCCCACCACAGAGTGCTGCATTGGCTTAAGAAAGGGAGTGCGATTCTGCAGGGATGTCTCCTGAAAATGGTTTTGGCTTGAAAGTTACTAGTTTGCACCAACCTGCCCTATGATTTGTTGTAAAATAAACTTTTACTGCCAAATTTGTCCAATCTGTCATCATTATTGGTGGCAGCCTCATGGTAGGAATTTAAAATTGCTGCTTTAGGTGCCTGAAGGCATGTTCGGTAGCTTTAAACACCCACTCTGTAATACTTCAGCACTGTAATTGAACATAAATCTGCATATGTTCAATTCATTTCATCTGTACATGCATTTAGTCTTTGTCAAGCATAGACCTGCTGTACTCTGTATTCAACACAGATTTGACTGATTGATTTTGAGTATTCAATTGTGTTTTTTAGCAGTTATCCCCAGTTAGCTATGAAACAATTGCTGTGTACATTACGAGGACAAAAGTATTGGGCCACCTACATATTACACCTACAGATGTTTTTATGACATCCCATTTGAAATATATACACATTAATCTGGAATTGCCCCATTCCCACCCCCACCTCACCCCCCTTTGCAGCTATAACAGCTTCCACTCTCCTGCAAAGACTTCTATAAGATTTTGGAGTGTGTCATGTTGGAATTTTTGCCTATTCATCCAGAAGAGTATTTGTGAGGTCAGACCTTGATGTTGGATGGGAAAGCCTGGCTTTTCCTTTTAGGTCATCCCATAAGAGTTCAGTGGGGTTGAGGTCAGGGCTCTGTGCAAGCCAGTCAAGTTCTTCCACATTAAAGTCATCCACCCATGTCTCTATGGACCTTGCTTTGTGCACTGGGGCACAGTCATGCTCGAACAGAAAAAGGCTTTCCCCAAACAGTTCTTATAAAGTTGGTTGTAGAGTGTAGAATTTTTCGAAAAGTCTTGATAAGCTGAAGCATTAAGATTTCCCTTCACTAGAACTAAGGGGCCCAGGCCAAGCCCAGAAAAAATCAACCTCACAGCATTATATCTCCTCCACCAAACTTTACAGTTGGCACAATGCAGTCAGGCAGATAATGTTCTCTTGATCTTTGCCAAACCCAGAATCATCCATCAGTTTGCCCAAAAGAGAAGTGTGTTTATACAGAACATTGTGGCATTCTGGCATTGTGTTTGCATGCAGCTGCACCGCAAAGAAAACACATGCTATGAAGCTCCCAACATACAGTTTTTGTGCTGATGCTAATGGAACTCAGCAGTAACTAAGTCAGCAGAGAGCTGGAGACTTTTACACATTATGAACCTTAGCACTCGCACTGTAAATGTATGTGGTCTGCCACTCTGTGGCTTAGCTGCTGTGGTTCCTGAAGATATAGGAGTGGAGAAATTTCACCAGCTGACTTGTTGCAGTGGAAATCCTATTAAAGTACCACACTGATATTCAGTGAGCTCTTTAGAATGACCCATTCTTTCACAATCGTTTGTAAAGGCAGACTGCAGGCTTCACAGTGGCTACAACCGTCTTTTATACCGTGTATGAATGCAAATGGTGATGGAAAATGAGCAGCGCCCGAGGATGATGTTCAATTAAACACATTTTACTCAGGACACAAACAAAGAGTGACACCTGGGGAAAAGTTCAGGGAATCTAAATTTGTTGGAGCCATCCTCTGGAACTGAATTTTGTAACCAAATCCAAATGACAATGTTGAGAAATCTTATCGAATAAATGAAACTGCTGGTGGAACTGGATTTAATCACCTTTTAAGAAAAACAAGGCACAGGCTCAGCGCAGTACTTTTTATCCTCTGGGAACCGTGTCTGTATCCACATTAATACCATTCCATTAAACAGTTGTTAGGATATTTCACGATCAAAGTGTTGGACTTGTCACAGAAGAAACTGGTGCTGAATAATTTCGCATTGCTGAGCCTCCGTGATTAAGCAGTGGTGCATTTTTGCTTTCTCTGAATGGAAATAAGGTGCAATAGCACATTACAGTAATTGTTTTAACTCTAGAAATGTTACTACAAAGGACGAAAAGCACCTCAGAAAATGAAAGCACTACAGTGAATCTGTTTATTTACCAACAACAGATCAAATACTTCAATAGATGCAGTCAATGGGTGTGACTCAGAATTCTTACTCTTCCTGCAAGTGGAAATCCTGTCTAGTTTTTTCTCTCACTCTCGCCGTTATCGCTCTCTCCGCCTACTGCATGCAACAAGTTCAGACCCATTCTCAGAGGGATGCGAAAAAGCTTCGGGGAAAATGTAAGACCTCACATACCGAGGGCAGGCTGAGAGCAAGCAGAGCTGCAGAAAAAGGGAAAATTACAGAGTCTTGAGCCTCACGGATGATATGTAACAGTGTAAGATTATGTAAGAGTGGATTTACCCTTTTGGAGCGCTCTCCTTTATGCACCAACCTGTTTCTCCCTCGCTGCCCGTCGGCAGCAAAAGATGCTCAACCCTGAGTTCTCTAACTGTGGCGGTCCTCTGTGGACCAACGAGGGATTCTGCATGTAAAGTGGGTCACAATAACAATCTAATAAACACATCTTCGGGAAAAAAACATGCATGGAAGGGGAACCTCATGAGCTCGACCTCCTCAGCAGACCTTGATGTCTCCTTGAGTCAGGAAGCTCTGATTGCAGCCTAATAACTTCATGAAATCATTTAGCTAATTGCTCCAGGGGTGTCAGACTGATGCTCATAACACCATTTAGGTGTATCAACATAGGGACCTCTAAGCTCCAGTTAAAGTGTGATTAAGAAGCTCTGCTTCATAACTTTAAAAGGCTGTCAGGGTTATTTCAAATGAGACTCTGTTTAATGAATATCAATCACAGAGAGTGAGGAGGGAGGCAGCCTGCAGATACTGACCTTCACCTCTACGTGTGTGTGTGTTTCTGAATGAGTTTGCATCCTGCAGATGTGCGGAAGCTTCATTTTCTGACCATGATTTAAAGGGCATAGAAGCTGTTGTCAAATGTTGTACTTTTCAAGCGGTGCGCTGTTAGTTGGTATTTCTCCACAGGAGCCTCAAAGCGTTCTTAAATGCATGTGTGTGGGTACAGTATATGAAGTCAAGAATTCCCTTTTAAAGGGCATGGGTCAGCTCATTGCTCAGTCTCAATCCTGGCACATACTGGGTAAACCCTACTCCTTTATCAGTCTTTAAAAATTGCCCTTTTTTGTGCTTTCATCTTTCCTTTGTTAATGATAAAACCATTTTAAACATTTTTAATGCATTAGTCTATTTGCAATGACTTTATAAAAATGCAGCAAGCCCAGCTGAATCAGAGTTGGTGCCAAGCGTGCATACCTTTAGTATGGTGTCCAGGTGAACCGGATCCAGCACGCTCCCCTTTCGGGTAGTGATGATCACGCGCCCATAGCGGCCCGGCGTCTGCAGGTCGGAGTAGAGCGCGTGCTTGGAGCGGTTCACGGGGAACAGGCTGTCCACGAGGTTGCCCTCTATCTTGGCCAGGCTGTGCTTG
>VUQH01040695.1:4868-31534 GCA_015106775.1 Etroplus canarensis
GGGATATAGAGAGCTTCTGACTTGATAATTGCTCTTGTAAATACAAGTTTTGCTAGTACTGCACCTATGCATTATTTACACGGCTAACTCCCAGCAATTGAATGTTAAACACTAGTTAAGCTTGGTTTGGCCTCGAGGCTTTTTACATTCGCAATAGAAAAAGGTGCAATCTGTCAGCGTACCCAGGGTGTATTTCAGCTTCAAAACATGAAAGGAGAGAAGGTCGAAGAGTATGAATTTAACACAACAAATAAGAGAAACATCTTTGACAAGTTAATTGATTTTTTTTTGGTAAGTAGTTTTGAAAGCTACATGCCTCCAAACACAGCTGCATACAGATCCACACATCCTAAACAGCCAAGCACATGGATGCACCAAAAACATCAATTATTCTGTTGGAAAAGTATCTGATATGTTGACAGTTTGGTTGCAGATTATGGGTGTGTAATTCCACTTTTGGCTAATGTAGTCTTCAGCAGCGAGCATCAAGCAAACAAGAAATATGAAAAGTATAAAAATGTTGGATAACCTCACTTCTTTCTTCACACCATTAGATTTTTGTTCCTTTTAAAACTTGATATCACATCACTTGAGGCAGTTACTTAGATTTAGTGCAGCTCCCTGTGGAGACACAAAAGAGTATTTTACAGCTTTGTGACATATTCTACAGTGCTTCCAAAGTCCTGTAAATAGACTTGTGTGTAGAATTGGCTGAATTACCCTCTTAATGTAAATCAGGTGCAGGTGTAGAATTCCAAAAACCTGATGGTGTCTATTACTGCATATTTTAGGTTATATAACCTTTAGTTTGTTGAAAAACCTCTAATACAGAACAGCTCTTCATTTAGTAATTTACACACCAAATATCTACATTTAGATTTACCTCTTTCAACTACTACTGTAAAATATAGGCCAAAAATTAACAAGAACAATTTTGTTTTGTTTCTTTTTTCAATTTTCAGATTATTGTTTAACCATACAGTGTAGCCTCTATTCATTAAGTGTTCTTTTTGTCTCAAAATGTTTTCCAGCTAGTTTTTATATGTATTAGGCTTGCAGTATAATTTTAAACTAGTCAGAGCATGCGATTATACCAACATCCATCCATCCTGGCGGTCTGATCCTTGGTTACCAAGACTGGCACTAGGGGCCTGGAATGTCATCTCTCTGGTTGAGAAGGAACCTGAGTTAATGTATGAGGTTGAGAGATACTGGCTAGATATAGTTGGGAAAAACTCAAAGCACCCTTTGGGTTCTGGAATCAGCCACTTGCAGAAGAATCGGACACTGTCGGTATAGGTGAATCCCCCTGGCTATTTGGGATATTGTCAGTGGAGGAGAGGGTAGCTTGCATCCATCTTTGGGTCAGAGAATGGCTCCTTACTGTTGTTTGTGCCTGTGTGTGGGGCAGCAGTTCAGAGTACCCAGCCTTTTTGAAGTCCTTGGGTGGGATGCTGGACTTTGCCCCAGCTGGGGACTCAATTGCCTTATTGGGGGCTTCAAAGCTCATGTGAGCAAAGATATTCTGACCTGGAGGGGTGTGACTGGGCAGAATGGCTTGCCCAATCTGAGCAGTGTTCTGTTATTGAACTTCTGTGCTAATCACAGTTTATCCATAATGAGCATAAGGGTGCCCATAAGTGCATATGGCATGTCATGTATGAACTACAAAAAAAAAAGATCATGAATTATTTTCCCCAATAGAATAAACCAACATGCAGCATGCCTTCTAATTTCTCAAAATCAAGGTAGCAGATTGGCACATACTTGAGATATGCAGTTGTTTCTCTAGGTACCACGGAGGCACTGATGAGGCCATGTTATTAACATACAAAACCACACCAGCGTCAGTTTTCTCCAATTTGATTTTTTCTCAGACCTTCATAGGATGTGAAACTCATGAGGTTTTAAATTGGCTGCATATAGATATGGCATTGCAAAGCCAGTTTATCCCGTATACAGTACATTGTCAGGAATAACATTTTCTAACACGTCTTCCAAACAGTCCATGCAACAATTTGACCAGTCATTGCCATAAAAATTGGCCAGTTGTTCATTGACACAGACAGGAGAAACGTATAATTCAATTATCAAGCTGTAAGCCATGCTGACATAGAAACAGTGGCTGTATATTCATGAAAGGAATTCATTCTAAGAAAACTGTATTTTTATACTCTTTGTCAAACCAAAGCAGTCTCCCAGTAGCTAATGAAATAGTACTCAAATGTAATCTATTCATGCCCATGGACAAGAATTTTCCCTATTTCACTACATGGACACAAACAATGGTTGCCTCACAGTCTGAAGACATTTCGTGAAATATTAGGCAGTTAGTGAAATCGTCTCAAATTGTACTCAACAATTCATGTTCATGGACACAAATTATAGAGCTTTGAATCTGACAGAACGACCAAGTCTGCATTAGGAGGCAGTAGGAAGTGGAGGCTGTATAAGTTACCCGTCATTCACTTGAAAGACTACTGTCTGAATCACTGTTTTGCTTTCACTTGTTGTTTTGTAAGGTTTAGAGAAAAATCATGCTTTGGTCAAAAGTACAATTATGGCAACTCATTTCAAATCTCCTTTTTGTTTGACTAATCTCAAAAACAGACTGCTGCTGGCATGATGCATAACCTCAAATTGAAATTCATTAGTTTTTTATGACATGCTGTCACTAAAGATTTGCCATCACATAGAGCTACATACTAGCCACATACACCTTGCTGACCAATACTATAGTCCAGTCACCTGTGGGTCTTGGTCCTTGTGAATACAGTATGTCAGTGCAGCCATCATATGACAGCTAGCTGCATCTACCAAGGAGATTATGCTCTAGGTTGAGTTTGTTTTTTTTGTTTGTCTGGATCAAGATCATGAGGATCTGAAAAAGGATTCATCAGCATTGTAAGATAGGGATGTTCAGCCTTGGCAGGGGGTACTGCTTTTTTTGTGATAACACAAGTTTATGCTTGTTGTGAGTGTATTAGACTTCTGAGTATATTAAACTTTTGTGGGCCATCACCCGTAAATTGTAGCACTGCACAAGTTGTAAACACGATGAAAAGATGCAATAAAAAGGTTTCCTTTTTTCAATGAATCTGAGCTTGAATTTATAGAGAAAATAAATTGTAGTTAAAATGAAGTGTATTATTCTTCTTTATTGTAATTTTCCCTTTATACACCACCAAAGTATATTTTAAACCAAATTGTCAAAATATGATCAAAGGGTAGACTTTTAGCTTTAATCTAAGGGTTTTACAAAATAATTTCATTAACCGTTTTACAGCCATCTTTATGCACATTCCTCCAATTTCAGAGGCTCAAAAGTAAAGGAACCAATTAACATATTTTTAAATATATGAACTATTTTAATACTTGGATGAAAATGCTTTGCTTTCAATGAATGCCTGCAGTCTAAAACGTCATCAAAAGCTTTGTTTCCTCCCTTGAGATGCTCTGCCAGGCCTGGTGGTGTGCAGAAGCCAAATAAAATAAAATAAAATAAAAGTGTCATTGTCCCAAAACATATGGACCTAACTGTGTACTGAGAGAAACTGTATTTTCCACATTCCTTACCATGTGTTACATGTCTAAATGTGGCATACAATAACACAAAGACTCAAAAAAATTAGCATCCAAATGCATGAAACACTTGACAAGATCCACAAAGTTTAAATTAGGGCCCTGTTGTAATTTTGTCTTACCTTGCTTACAGGGGATATTTTAATAGAGTAATTACTCTGTCACCTAACGTGCTCATAATATCTTTAAGTAACAAAGTGCCAGTATCTCAAACAGGTCTCCTTAAACAAGAAAAGAGTCCAAAGTTTTTCTATTATCCTTTACAAAGAAAAATCACTATTCAGAGGTGATAAGAAAGGGGCAATTGCAGTAATTACAATGCGTGTAACAGCGATGCACAGTGTTTTTCTTTGTACCTTCCCTTTGGCAGTTTAGGTTGTTAAGAACAGAGACTTCCTAACAAACTGAATAAAACAGTACAAAGTCTTTGTATTTTGCTCACAGAAAACCACAAGCTATAACTTGCAGTTAGCTTTGATGAAACTGAAATAAACTTCCAAGTGGTGGATTGAGCATAGAGCATTTTGTAGAATCCCTCATCATAACTAGATTTTCTAAGCACTGTTCTTAGAAAAGGGTAGCACAGTGGCGTGGTGGTTAGCACTGTTTCCTCAAAGCAAGAGGGTCGGGGTTCAAATCCTACAGCTGGCCACTTTGGGCCCCCCTGTGAATGCTTGGGTTCCCTCCAGGTGTGCCAGCTTCCTCTCACAGTCCAAAGACTAGGTTTATTGGTGATTCTAAATTGACCATGTGCTTGAAGGTGTGAATGGTTGTCTGTGTTGGTTCTGTGACAGACTGGCGACCTGTCCAGGGTGTGCAATTAATAGGCTCCCCCCACCCTGAATTGGATAAGTGGAAGAAGATGCATGAATGAATGTTCTTAGAAAAGGCACAATACTGTCAACCACAAACCCAATTTCAGTGCAGTGACTTAATTAATCAATGTAGTGACAGCTATTTTTTCATTCATACTGCAATTAAAAAAGTAAATATCAACACCAGAGTGACATAAGTCTTTGTAAAAGCAATATTTGTACACAAAGCAAATAAAAGTAGACACATTGTATTTCTTGATCACTGTGAGCCCACGCAGTCAGGACTTAGTGACAGTATGATGAGTGTTCATGGTCAGTGTGTAGGATGAAGTTCCTGAGCTATGGCTGTTGTCACAAGGGTGGAGAATGGAATAACAGATGGGTAGTGCTGTAAACAGAACAGTAGGTGACTCATGTGGGGGGCTAAAATGAGACTGTTTTAAATTGAGGAGGAAATTAACAACGTGGCATTGTAAAAACAGAGAGTAAATAGCTTTAGGAATGATGTTGCAGTGAATGCTATTTTTGACTGAATTAAGCTTCTTGCTGCTGAAGGCACCTTGTAAACTGTTTCTACAAGGAAAATGGTAAGATGAGCCAGAATGTCACTTAAAGGGACATGAGTCAGTTACTGACTTGCAACAGTCTAACAGCATTTGTGAATTTGCCTCTTACACTGACAAAACTTGGAGTCACAGATTAAGAATATTGAGGACTAACTCCTACCTTCCCTGTAAAGTCCTTGTTCTTTATTGAGCTCTAGAAGAAGAATCTATTAAGAAAATACTAATTCACTGTTCTAATATGTGCAGAGACTAAAGGAAAGCGCTTACTCTGAATGATAGAAATCGAATTATTTTAAAGGTAGAAGTGTATGTTGAGCAAAAGATATGAAAGAGTGTACAAAATGTATTTAATAAACAAAGCAAGGCAATGTTTTGTAACTTGAGTGGTGAACAGCCAGCTGAGCACCAATAACAAAATGCACAAGACTCTAAAAGTGGTAAAATTGATTTAAGGCGTCTGGTACATAAGCAAGATTGGTGCTTTAGGTGTTTTGAAATCTCCAGTACTAACATTAAATCTATTATTACTTTGCTGTACGTTGAGAAAAAAAAATCAAAGTGAAAATACACTCCCTTTAATAGATATGTCAGTGTGAATGGAAGATGTGAAATTCTGCTTGCTAGCCACTTTTCAAGCCTATGGTTGGTATTAATGTATTTGTCAGTGCTTTGAAAAAATAAATGAAAAAAAACAAATAAAAAACTGGCTTTTCGCATCAAATTGGAAGAGGCTGACAAATGCTGCAAACAGTACATGTTTCATTATTCATTTTTAGTTGTCACTGAAATATGTTTGTTGCATGACAAAGTAGCTCTTTCCTTTGCATTTTGCAGCAAAAGAGCAGCCACTACGTACACATCATGCAACTCTAAACTGACATATCCCTGAATATGTCTTAGGCCATACTGCTGTTTGTGAAAGCTTGCATTTTTTGATTCTGTTCATCCACCTGTATATGGGACTAATATCATTTTATTTTTCCTCTAAATCGGGTAATATGTAATTCTTACTTTTTTCTTTTATCTGGCACCGAAACCAGATGATTTATTTCATCGTCCCGTTCAGCTGCAGAAAAGCTTTATTATATATCTGAAAGAAATTCTTGTACGGCTTGCACTACAAAAAATCATTTTTATAGGGGAAAATCTATTTTTCTCAAACTGTCGTTGATCTTTTTGTTACCCTGGGGATAAGTGATGAAAAGTCTCATAGTGATGGCTGTGTGTATTTTTGTCATCATTTCTCTGAGTGACTGAGAGTCAAGGGGTTCCCTGTCAGAATTTAGAATGCCAAAACAATATGGAAAATTCCCCAAACTAGAAATTTTTGATGCATTTATCAATACTTATTGAATATTCAATGCATGCATGTAAAACATGTATATTTTACAGGAGTGCAAGTCTAATCTTTTGTTTCTCCTCAACTAAACAGATTGGAATAAAAGAGAATACAATCATTCATGGGCCAAGCACACATTAGAAAAAAATGTGACCTTCTCAGAAATTGGACATCTTTCATTAATCTGATATTTCACATCCACCACAAATAAAGTGTTATTGATTTTCCACTGGTGTGCTGATGCTGCTTTATACAGTTTCTCTGTCTGTGCCAGCACAGTGAGATTGACAAAGGCTTTATGTGGCAAGGCAGGCAACTAAGGGGGCAAAATAAATCTGACAATAAGATATTAGTCATTTTATTACCTTAAAAGGAGGGCAGAAAACTGGAAAAAATCAAAGTCTAGGATCTAAGTACAGCATTGTAAACCACAGACCTTGTTAAAGTTCTGACAGCTCACCTGGCAGATGCCAGAGGCCCAAATCCATTCAGCAAGATGAACAGGAACACTTCCAGTTGTTTGTCTTTCACAGAGAATCCATTAAAAAGTTCCCTCTCCCTTGGTTTACAGTGCATTCTACGTGTACCCCATAAATCATGGCTCTGTCTTGGGCGTCTCCCTACTGTGTTCTTCCATTTTGTACTGCACTGCTTTAACAATGTGCCTGACACAAATCTATTGTGTATTGCACAGGGTGATGATGGTAACCACCAAACAAAATAAACAAAAAAAATATTTAGAAATTATCCACTAATTAGTGGTTATATCTAGTTACAACTCAGTATGGATGTATAGTTTGAGGGTTCCACACACACACATGAGAGAGAGAGAGCAAGAGAGAGAGAGAGTGAGTCTTTAAAATGACTAATATCCAGTCTTCAGATTTGGTGTGTTGTAGATTCATTCATTCATCTTCTTCCAATTATCCAATTAAGGTTCGTGGGGGGTGCTGGAGCCTATCCCAGCTGTCATAGGGTGAAAGGCAAGGTACACCCTGGACAGGTTGTGAGTCTGTCACAGAGCCAACGCAGAAAGACAAACAACCATTCACATGCACAGCCAATTTAGAATCAGCAATTAGACTTGCCCCTTTGCGTGTCTTTGGACTATGGGAGGAAGCCGGAACACCCAGAGAGAGCCCACACAAGCACAGGAAGAACATGCAAACTCTGCACAGAAGGGCCAAAGCTGGCCAGCTGTTGGACTTAAACCCTGATCCTCTTGCTGTGAGGCAACACTGTTAACCGCTGTCCCACCGTGCTGCCCAATTTTCTAGATCTTAAAATATAAATCTAACATATTTTCCTATATTATTAGAGAAAAAGCTACCAAGCCATTTATATACAAGTAAGCACAGTCATCTTCAGTTGCAACACTAAAGTGATGTGTACAGTAGTGTATTCCAGTTATTTAATAAGTAGGAGTATGATTTTATCCAAGCACAGGGTCTAAATACTTGCTTCAGCACTTTCAGCAGTTTTTCAATACAAAACAATTATCAGGCTCGTGCACACTGCCAATTTTCACATAGTACATCTGTATAAGGGCCCCTGCAAGGAAATCACTGTCATCTTTAAAAGACGATATTAACTATGATAATAAGAAAACATTTCTACTTTCTACTGAATGTTAAAATATATCTATATGTATATGTAATGGGTTGAAACCATAATGCCATCATTTTAAAATCAGCTACTTTGTGCAGAGTAGCTGATTTTAAAAAAATGTTTTTTAATGCCTGGCTGAATCAGAATGGTTGTCACTTGCTTCTTGTTTTACATCACAAGTTATTTAGAAAGTTACGATATACAAGCTGTGACCAGCAGTCATCAGGTGCAGAGGTGGTTCCCAAAAGCAACATGGTTATACTTTCACCCCGGTTTTGCAGATCCAGTGAGGATACTAATTTACAGCTAAAGGAAAAAGGCAGAAAGTGAATCTGAATTTTATTGAATAAGAGAGAAGGAGAAGATTCTGCAAGGTCAGTAAAATTTGTGCTTCACTCAATCACCTTCACACCAACCCCCTCTCTCTCTCTCTCTCTCTCTCTCTCTCTCTCTCTCACACACACACACACATATACGTGCATTTCCACACAAAATTAATCAAACAAAAGTGTAACAACCCGAGGCTATATTTTTAGAACATCAACATTGCAACATTTAGTTCTCATAATTAGAGACTGAAGACCATTTTGTAAGAACATTTCACTCACTGTTAAATGTTGCTGTCCAGAGCGCAAAATTTCTTATTCCTTATTTCACTTTCAGAAAAGGCATGCCAAAGACAGGAAAAAAAACTTCATTCTGACATTCTAATGAGAGCAGTGAATTTGGATGAGTAAGAATCTAATTTCAGAATCACCAGCAATCCGCCATCTCACTGACTACAATTTGCTGCCTCACATACTTTGCACCCGGAGGGTGGAGATTAAATGCGAAATTATTGGACATCTGTCATATTAAGGAAAGTTGAAATGTCCCTGGGTCTTTTGAGACTGTGGGAAATGAAATTACAATGACATGACAAAATGAAGGCAGGTGAGGCAGTCGCTGATTCTGTCACTGCTGCAATATCAGAAGTATTAAATCAGATATTTTACAGAAAATTCTTCCATTCTCTCCTTTCGTGTCTACACCTACACCTTTCAGTCTAGCTCAGTCTCACACCAGTACATGATGTTCTTATTTTCTCTGTCCTTTGTTTCTTTTTCTACATCTTGTTAATTCTGTCATAAATCATCCTGTGGCAGTGACAGAATTTGATTGTGATCTTGCACTTTCTTGTTTGATAGTGTCTGTTGTATGATTTAGCTCTTTTCACAGAACATACATCAAACCTTTCTTCTCAGCAAATGTTAATTGTGGTCTTTTTAATGTACTCAAGTAAAAAGTTCTTATTGAATGGAAAAGGAGCTGTATGGTTTTAACAAATATCTGTTTCATTCACAGTCTTTTTATGATTTCGCTCCTCATTTACTCAGGGCTGTTGATCACGCTTTACTCTGATGTTAGGGGCCTGCATCGGAGGATCTGCAAGCTGATTAATTACATCTCTTACAGGCTCTTCCTCAGGGGGTACTGGAACAGTCAGCTCAGGATGGGCTTGATTTAAGCTCTAACAGCATGTTACCCATGATGCCAGGAGGAAGGTCAGTGCATTGGAGTCCATAGAGGAGAGGAGCAGGAGGACAAGGGACTTAACACCAGATGATGGATGCCCGTGGTAATTCAACATTCCCTCAAGGACAAGAAGCTTGGCCTTAAATAAAAGAAAATAGGTAAATACACATTACCTAATGAGATAGGCACATCAAGTTTTAAACTTTGAACTTAGCTGGCATTAAAGCTCTTAAGAAGTTAGAACTAACAGCCTTAATTGCAGACTGGTATTGCCTAGGGTAGTGATCATAGAACTAGGTGTGCCGAAACAAGCTATTTTATATTCTTTGAAAAGGATCAAGAAAAGTAAGGTTAATTTTAATTTGTTTTAAATTATTTCCTACTGAAAATCTTTGTAAAACAATTGCAAAGTATCACAGTATTGCAGGGGCAAGGGGGGACCCACAGAGCATTATTAGACATTCACTGCAGAATATATTAAACCCTGGAGATGTTGTGAACTTCTTCTTTGGTAGCCTAAAATATAATTATTAAATATAGCACTCTCTCAACTTCGTTGTGAATCTTGTTTTATTATGACATTTTAATGAAATCTGTTTTTCCCTTGATTCTCATTTAGTGTGTTCTTTTTTTCATTTTCTATGAACAATAATCTTATCTCATATAGAGGGTGACATTAAAACACCCCTGTAATGGTTCTGCTATGAGATCATCCTTTCAGAAAGGAGCCTTTGTCTGCATTTCTAAAGGAAGCGAGTTTGCGTTTCTAATCTGTTTCTTTTCTTTCCCATTTGGCAGAGAGGTGAACCTGTTCAGAGAGGATCCTTTAAACTAAGTTCACGATGGTTCACTCTGTAATGCACATTGATAAGAAATGATTTATTTGGATGCATACATACTACAAGTTTCAAATAGCACATGAGCAGATAAGATAGCTGAGTTTACACCTACTAAAGGGAAGCAACGCACAGATAATTCATCATTACTGAGATGCACAAAGAAGAAAACATCAAGAAGCAAAGAATGAAACTGATTAAACTGATGCAAAGAGCCAAACCATAATCAAGGTTTTTTTTTTTCTTAGTCTATTATGAACTGTAGATGTCAGTTTTATTTATTTATTTATTTTCCCATTAGACCCCCGTTGTACTGCTTCTGCTAAGTTGTGAAATATAGCCACGTTAGCAACATTATTTTGTTTCTAAATAGTATGGAGAACATTTTAATTACAAAGTTCTTCCCAGGAGCTAAAAAAAACCAAAAACTCAATCTCTAACTTTGCCTGCAATGGGGATCTGCTCCATCACCCACCCTCAGTCTTTTCCATCTTTCTTTGCAGTACTGTTTGAAAGCAACACAGGCGAAATTGGTTCTAGAAAATAATTATGATTTCAAAATGAAATTGTACCTATTTGCAATAGATTTCTGTGCAACTTAAAAAAATACAGCAACTTTATTAACGTTGATCTTGCTGCCTCACATGACAAACACTCTAACATCCCAGCATTTGGAGGTTTTTTCAAGGTTTTAGTCATGACTTTTATTTTGCAGATTCCTTTGACTAAAATCTAAATGGAGACTAGAGAAACTGTTGACCACATGATTGCAGAAGTGCTGTGTGTTTGTCATCCAACTGTACATCCCAAAAAATCATTTGTAAATTCACAGGGAAAAATCACGTGGACAATTTTTTTTCCCCTTAAAGATAATAATACAACTAATAATAATCAAGGGCATGAACAAATGAGTTAAGTTCTCAAGCATGGAATGACATCCATCCATTCTTTAATTCAGAGGAAAGGCACAAGTTACTCAGTGTTAGATATATGCCAACAGAAATCCATGAATATTATCTGCAAATGAGCCTAATAGACACTCCCTGAAATTCAGACGGATACTGTAAATTACTCTCTGATCAAATTCATCATCACAGCAGTGCCCCAGAAACAACATAGCAACTCATGTGGCACTGTATTTAATCATTGTGGTTATTTTTTGTTTGTTTATAAAACAACAAAAGCCGTGAGTCATTAATTCCCCAGAACAAAGATCATTTGTTGGGTGATTAGCACTTGTGTATACTGGGGTCATGGGAGACAAAGAATCTAGACAGTACGATATCATTAAGATTTTATCGAGGATTAAGCCTCTGACTCCTTTTTATTGTCAGTTTATTCTCTCACTTGCTGCTTTCACTGCTTATAGAGAGAGAGCAAGAGAGAGAGAGAGAGTGAGTAAGCTTTACAATGCCTTTATTGTCCAATTAAAAAGGTATTTAGGCTTCTTAATTCGGTCCCACTGACACCTTTATACCACTGCCTACGATGGGGACACCCTAAAATAAACAGAAATAATCTGCACCAAAACAACTGCAAATCATCCGTCAGTTTACATCATTCATGCTAGTAATTTAAAACTCCTCAAAGACTTCTACATCCTTCACTGTCAAATTATATTCACAGCCAAGTATGCTCTAAACAGTCCTTTAAAAATGTATGCTACCGGTGAGGAGTTGTTAGAGGCGGTGTAGGGGTGCAGACCACACATGTCCATGTATTCACATTAGACTGTATATTTCCACCAGCCTCAGTTCAGACATCAGTCACTCCAGGTTTAATTCATTTAATAGTGTCTTCCCTATAGGACCTTTAGCTAAAACTATGGAAAAAACTCAGGGTGGAGCAACCAGCATGCTGCTTAACCAACAAAGGCAGTTAAGCTTCCCTGCTGGCTGTGTGTAACTCCAGCTGTTACGGGGGCCCCTAGAACAAGACAAGCACCTTTTAAGCTTGCCATCTGGGGTGAGCTGTTTTGCAAAGATGCAGGGTGAGTCAGGGGTGTGACTGGAATTTTACAGAGCTATATTGATTGAGTAAAACCACCAACAGAGAAGTTATGAATCGCAGATTTGCAGATGTAAGGATTGAGATGGCGAGGGGCAACATGCTGTATGATGTACACACTGCCAAGAGGACAGCTTGATGAATGTTTCATGATACAGCAAGGTAGATAGCTGAAAAAATGAAGGGGGATGTACAGGAACTGTATTTCAGGTATCAAGTTACAGATCAGCTTGCAGTTTTGTATAAAGTGCAGAAGGTAAAACTAGTCATCACAGTATCAAGGTAAAGAGAACTACTGTAGTTTTCTGTCTTTTTGAAGGAGTGATAACAGAAAATTCAAACTTATTTGCAGGTTCCTTTCTTGTATGGAAGTCATAGAGGACTTTACAACACAAATGCATCACACACACAAAAAAATAAGTGGAATAGAAAAAAGCCCACAATTACAATGACTCATTTGACCACATGCCAAAACAGCACATTCTTTTCAGAGGCCTCCAGCACAACCAGCAGTATGCAGGCGGAAAATCTGACAGGCCAGATGAATGACAAGCTACAAAATAATTATAATGACACCGTGCTGCACCTTAACAGTCAGGCTGTGAACTAGTGACTTTGGATCCTTTCACACCAAACCTTTTAGGTTTTGACAAGATGAACTCTAGTGCAATTACCACCATCAGTTCAGTTCATTCGGGGTGTGAAACTACAGGATTATTTTAGTCTTGACATGTTTGGAGCAAGGATTTTACTGTCAAGATTACTGTTAAATTTATCTCCTGATTTTGATTGGTTAAAAAAATACTCCTCGTCTGCAAATGATTTGTAGTTATGAAAAGTCATTTGCCACGGTAACAGGTATCATACACAGGTAGAGATCGTACAGCAAGTATTGCTGTTCATCAGTATTATGATATGTGATTTCCAGTTGCATTCTTATTTAAAATATCGAAAGATTTCAGCTTTTGAAGGTTTGAACCTAACGGCAATTGAAGAAATTTTCTTCCTCAAAAGAACAATCTGGCAAATAAGAGCAGCTCTGACACCATTTCATTTACAAAGAGAATATCCAGTTATGACTAGTATAAGACCAAACGCATCTCTCATTAATTACCGCAGATTCACTCACTTAACTTCTGTCAGGTAAGTCAAGTAGCTCATCAACAACCAAAGTAGGAGGATACAGACAACCTACTAAAGTCTTTTGAAAGATGCTAAAATCAGGTTAGGTGTGTAAACTGGTCCACTTCACTGTCTGTTTTTCTTCTTTTT
The DNA here is from genome assembly GCA_015106775.1 of Etroplus canarensis. Taxonomy (NCBI): domain Eukaryota; kingdom Metazoa; phylum Chordata; class Actinopteri; order Cichliformes; family Cichlidae; genus Etroplus; species Etroplus canarensis. The sequence goes on from VUQH01040695.1 coordinate 18,409, forward strand.
TTTCCCTTTTCATTATAGCAGTTGTAAGAGTTATAAGATTAAGAAATTATTTACCCTACTGATTTCTGTAGTTTTAAAATGTTTAAGCTTGATCCCTTTATATTTACATTTGGTTATTCCTCCATTAAGTAGTGTTTGTCCCTCATTGCTAAATAAAATTTTAAAAAGAGTATTTAGATTTGAAAGAATCAGTGTAAAGTGTAAGCTTTAGCTACTTCAGTCTGCAGATATTTTTGGGGGATTAATTTGAATAATTCACAACCTTTGCCAAGTGAATTGTTTTGTAAAGGTTATGCTTGTAGAGAACAGATTGTACACAAATGCCACAGGGGAGTAGAATTTAAATCAAATGCACGAGGACCAACATTAACTGGAGTTAAAGCTGCTCCATGTGGTCCATAGAGTCTTTATTTTTGTTCATTGTTACAAACTATCAAAGTATAGTTTATCTCTAATTGCAAATGGATATCACACAACAGGACAACAATCTTAAGGCATATGTTACTAAAATAATAATTTAAAATTGAATTTCTATTTCTAACAGCAACCTTTAAAAAGCTAATTTACTGTTCCCTTTCTCTGTTCTTTCACCTGACCAATCTGCTAGAAGTAAGATAACAATTGAGAAACAACAAGACAAAGGAGGGCCAAAAATAGAAACATCTATCTGTCGTTCCTGCAAGCAGACTCATATTTCCAGCGATCTCCTCACAGTATGTCTCATCCCTTTCACCCCCTTGGGGTGACCCGGGAACAATTTGTCAAGCTATTTTTCCACGTCATAGACTCCAAGAGCTATAATTTGGCCCAACAGCAGAGCAGTGCTCTGACAGGCTAGTATATCCATGTGTTGAGATTTGCTGTTGGGCCAGGTCAGAGCTAAAATGCTTGTTCACGCAGTACACTGGGTATTTGGCCTGGAGAAATTGGCTGGTAAATTCTACCCAAAGCTCCAGAAACAGAGTAGCAGGGCTCATTCAGCACAAGAACAGCTGTGACAACAGCTCACAGTTGATATGTTCAGGAATCTCACAAAGTACATGCATATTCATGGGCTAATCTAAAACTAAAGAAGCCACTAAACCACACATGCAGTTAACATTACACTTTTTCACTTTACCAGCTCACTTTAATTCATTTAAATTAATTATTTTCTCCCAATAATTGATTGCAAATTTTTTCCGGTTCTTCGTGCCTTATTCCTACTATCATCACAATCACTATTGTTAAGTTCAGTAATGTTTTTTCTGAGTTAGAGGTTTTGCATGCCTATAAACAGGGCTACCACTGTGCATAAGGCATGAAGTGCTGTGGGAGGTAGCAAAACAGGTTAGTTATGAAATTTCTAGAACTCAGACGGTATGCCTCCGCCTTAAATCTCACGCTGTGTGACCCCACAATCTTGTCAATGTTTTTCGATCTTCTACCCAACATAGGCATTAACCACACAAAGTTTGTAAAAAATCCAGCAAACAAGTCAGCTCTTGTAGTGGCAATTTTCAACCTTTTGCTGTTGGTCTTTACTTTCTTCCACTCATCATTATAGTGAGCACTCACACAAATTTTGATAAGGCTTGTAAACTGAGTCAGCTCCTACAGAATTTATATTTATACTGAAATTGTATTTCACTTTGATCTTTGAAATTTAGTTACCTATCATGGTGCTTAACCTTATAAATATTGGCAAGGATCCAATAGTCCAGTCACCTTCTATGTTAGTAAAGAGCTTTTCAATGACAACCTTCTGTGACTTTGACCTTTGACCTCTTGACCTCAAAAATGTTATTACTCCTTATACGCATAACGGTGATTAAACATACAAGCACTGGCAAGGATCAGGAGTCCAGTCAGCTCCTATGGCGGTAATGACATTTTCATTAATGGTCCCCTGTGAACTTAACCTTTGACCCCTGTGAGCTTAACCTTTGACCCCACAACCTCAAAAATGTTATCAGTTCTTCCACCTATTATAGTAATCAAATATGCAAAATTTGGCTAAGATCCAGCAGCCCATTAATCTCCTATGATGGTAACAAGATTTGGACAAACTAAAAAATAATAAATAAATAAAAATAACTCTGCTGTGAAGGAATTTTCATCATTCACATTGATAATTATGATGAATTCCTTAATTTATGATAAAATGTGATTAAAAAAGCCCAATAAGTCATCATAGATAACCATACATAACTACTCAAAATAATTTAATAATTCAGTGGTTTACATCTTTGAAGTGCACGCAAAAGATCCCTTGCTCAAGCCCAGGCAGAGACACAAGGCCCTTCCGCAATGGGAATGTTACATCAGGAAGGGCATCTGGTATAAAAGGTCTGCCAGATTGCCTATGAGGATTCGTCCACAGGGGCAACCACTTGGGAAAATACAAGGGAGCAGCTGCAGTTATGTACTTACTACTTTTTTAAATTTTTTCTTTGTTGTGGAAATTCAGGTGCCAATGAAAATGAGCAGAAAATGGCAATTTCCTCCAAAATATGCTGGTGGCAAGAGAAAACCTCTCATTCCCAGGGCTTCAAATACTCTCATTTTGTCAAAGCTGATGGCATTTTAAAAATATGCACAAGATGTCCTTTGGTGTCTGTGTTGTGACTCACCTGTTCTAGGCAATAGTGAGATGGGTCTGTCACTCTGAACTCATCACATACGAGTGCTTGTACTGTAAAATATCCCTAGAAGTAACATTGAACAGTGCTTGGTTAGCATTGGAAATGTTGAGATCAGGAGTATTTACACCCAAATCATAATCTTTATTTTTCTAAGCCTCGTTTCAGTGCCTAAACCTAACCATTAGAGTAAAAGTAAAAGTAACAACTGAGTGAAAATTTAACAAATCAGCCAGTGAAAACCAAGGACACAGAAGACACACAAAAAAGCAAAGCTCTCAAACAGGGGACAAACCACAGTCTGGCTGATAAAGCTGTGATTCTTTTGCTCTTTGAAAGAGGTTATCTCTCTGTGTCTAGTAAGGCCATGGCTGGTGCATCAAGACACACTGGGCATACTGTGGAGATCGCTAAGATTTGGCATCTGACAGAGTGGCAGCATTTGATGCCCTGGGATTAGAATAGATTGTGATAACATGCCAATCCATCCAAATGCTGTCTCAAACTTGCCTAGTTCAAAAATAATGCTAGAGACTGTTCTGTCTATAATTTGCATGTATGGCTACTTTTCAGTCCTAAAGTTGGCTCCTAACATCACATATGTAAAACAATTCAAAGTATTATAAGAATGTGCTTGTCATTTTGGTGCAGTCCCCTGTTGGTATATTTCCTTCACATGAGATTTTCTTCACCACATATGATGATCGACATATAATGACTGTATTGTATGACTTCATTGACTTATTAATTTTGTCAGATACCTGTATTTGCTAATTAGAAGAGGACTGGAAGAGGATTAGAAGAGAACATGTCACATCAAAATGAGTGTATGTGTCCTTTGTTCGAGCATGTGTGCAGACTACAGTATAATGAATTTGTGGATGTCCTCAGTTTTGTACATGCTATACTTAGATATCACAGTTGGTAAATTTGTTTTTAAGTTTTTCAAAATTAAAATTTAATCCTTATAATCACATACTTTATAGTCAGCTGTAGGGCTGTTGAACAGATGCAGGAATAATAGAATCTTAGAGAATTATAAGTGATTTTAAAGACAATTTAGATCATTGAAATTTTGACTAAAGTAAGCTTTCAGTGCATGGAAAATACCTAATGGCTCTTTAAGAGTCAAACTCTCAAGACCCCACAGTAAAGCAATTGTCAGCACTTTATTTTGTGCTTTCACAGATTACAGTCCTTCGTTCAATGTACATCATTCTCGTCAGTCTTTTTTTTCTGTGCCATCTTTATAAATACAGTGCTTTTAATTTGTCTAGAAAATGTGGTATATGTTGGCCTGTTAAACATAGCAGAGTTAAGCAGGTCATCAAAATACTGCAAACTGGAGGTGAATATTGAGGGATCTTTCCAATAATATCCTTTGTTTGCTTTTGGGTTTTTGAAGGTGTCTTTGGTTTTCTCGTTCCAAACTGATGTGAGTTTTCTTTGCAGATTGCAATATTTCTGACATCTCATCTCTGCTTTTTGCTTTTGGAACAGAACAACAAGCTTTATCTTCTAGCTGTTGTTGGAGCTGTTGTCCCCTGAGGTTATTCTGTAATTCAGCATCATGCTTCTCCATCTACTGCTTCACCACAATGATTTTTTTTTCTCTTTACAGTCTTTACAGAAAAAGTTGCGCTGGTGAGAAAAACAGTTAGTTGTGAGAGTGAGTAGAAATATGTCCATGTTAGTTATTGCATCAGCACAGTTGGGTGCTCCACATGTAACAACACAATCATGGTTGATATAAATTTTAGAATGAAATGACCTATATGTTTTTAATCAGCAATCATGAGAATGGATACTATTTATAAATCAGGGCACATTTACTATATCTTCTTATAGGCTAAACATTTGCAGTAAATACTGAATACAGAAAGAAGCAAAAGGTCTAATTTGCCAAAGGCTGATCCCTGAACGGTAAACAAGACTATAACCCTACAAGCTTCTTTATGGATTATGAGCTTTGCTCTATCAGTGGACTGTAGCACCTCGTGCATCGGAATTATAACACTGCCCGGAGTGTGTTGGTAGACAACACATCATGGCTTACACCAGATAGATCTGTCAGGTTTAGCACACAGATACATACACAATTCTGCACTTGTTAGAAGCACAGACATGGGAGTACCAACTGATGAGTTTTAATGGATTATCTTATCATTGGCTTTATTCAGCTAAAAACAGAGTGCACACGTGAAATAAAGCAGTGATATTAAATTTAAGCACTTTTCAAGTTTCTGTTATGCTATTGCAGGTCACACTTTGGACAAACATGATTTGCTGGTTTAAAACTCACAAGAAGCTTCTCCACTCAGCATAACTGGAGACGTCAGCTGCATGGCACAGGTCCATAACTTTCAGTGTATTTGATGTGCATAAAGGTGAAACCCTGACTCTGCTCTTTCCAAGCTGCTGCTTAATATTTCAAATGCCGCAACCTGCACTGGACAGAGGGTTGGCCTAACAGCTGAGTGCAGGACCCTGAGTTCTGACTTGAGCAATGACTGACGCCCCAGAGCTGCCTGCTGCAGAATGCCCAGGCAGCTCTAAGTAGATCGATCACTGTTTTAGGTACAGTGCTGCCATGGAACTTTTAACAAATACAGATGGGGGAGATGGATACTTCCCCCGTGCTTACTATTTCCATGATAAATTGCTTTTGTGGCAGCATTTTTCTTCACTTTCTGTTTTCATACATTATTTTGATATTCTGTACTGCTGGACAGCCATGTATGCATCAAGAATGACGATAGATAGCTTTTATACTGTAGCTCCTTCCTATTTTTTTTTTAAGATTTGCGAGCTGTTACACAATCACATCTTGAATGATATGCAATAATTTTAATATGGTAACATCAGTTTGTATGTCCACAAACATAACATTTAAAAAAGTACAAGAGTTTATTTTCTAACAAACTCAGTGAAACACACCACAATGACTACAGCACTGTTTCCATAGTGTAGTGGATAACACATTAACTTTACAAGTGAAAGGTCCCAGGTTTGATTCCAGGTGGGGACACAAATCCCTCCCCCTGTGGAAGATTGTGTCAGAGTGGGCATCCAGCATTAAATCTCTGCCAAATTACTTGTGGATGTGGATTAATCTGCTAATCGAGTTGCATCATGTGTCACATGACACAACTACAGCTGTTAGAATTTTTTCTTATTTTTGAAAAAATGTAGCAACACACTATTCAGACATTGGCAGACATTGGCCCCAAGTTTTCTTCAGATGCAGGGTTTTATTTTACAGAAATAAATGCAGCACTAAAACTGATTTCTTAGAAAACACACAGTACTAATTCACGGTCAAATGCCCTTTGGTGTGATGTAAAAAAGGAAAAAAATCTGGGCCTATAAATTCAAAAATCATAGCCCTATGTGACTTTATTTTGGCTGATTTCACCTTGAAGGTCATCTTCACATCCACCTCCCAACTCTCTCTCGCACGCTCTCTCACCTGAAGTTTTCAATTTCATCCCAGCCCTTAAACTTGTCCAAAGGGCAAACATTAACTTCTGTTTCTAACAAAGTCCACAGTTTCCTGAAGGCACTGTGTCATGTAAGGGGCGCTCCCAAAAGTATGCTTGGCCTTTTTCCGATATTCATGCTCCACTGGATTTGTCCCCTGGGGTGTGGCTTTCACTTGAAGTTTTATTTTTATGTTCTCGGGTAACAAGGGAGAATGTTCAGTGGAAACAACCTGAACTGTGCCATCTTGCAAACATGTTTCACACAAAGAAATAGCAGCAGTGGCTGTAGTTATCTAGAACTGCACAAGAACCATAAAGGGGAGATCAGCCCTGTTTAAATCAGGTATGTTTTTTGATTTTTACCAGTATAATTTTTTATAAGTAGTAATACTATCGTATAAAAATACTTTTTCATCTTCATTTTTTTCTTCTTCTTCTTCTTAGGGGGTCGCCACAGCAGATCGTCTGCCTTCATCTCATTCTATCCCTTGCATCCTCTTCTGCCACTCCAACCATCGTCAGAAGACTCCTTCCTGAGCTCATCTGTCAACATACTTCTCTGCCACTCCCAACTACCTCATATAATACCTCTCTTGGCACCCTATCATATTCTTTCTCATCCACAAACAGACTGTGCAGCTCCTTCTGACCTTCTCTGTACGTCTCCATCAGCACTCTCAAAGCAAACATCTGTAGTACTTCCTCAGCATTAAGTCATACTATTGCTTGCTGATCACCATGTCTCTTCTTAGCCAAGCTTTCACAACTCTTTCCCATATCGCCACGGTATGGCTAATCAACATTACACCCAATAGTTACTACAGCTCTGCACATCACCCTTACTCTTGAAAATCAGTACCAGTGCACAACAAACTGGCTAAAAAGTCCACTGCCCTCTCTCCTAGACATCTCCATACATCCACAGGTATGACATCTGGATTAACTGCCTTTCCACTCTTCATCCACTTCATAGCTGTCCTCACTTCCTCCTTGCTAATACTCTGCACTTCTTGACTCACTATCTTTCCTCATCCATCCTCCTTTCTCTCTCATTTTCCTCATTCATCAGCTCTTCTAAGTTTTCCTTAAATTTTCTCAACACACTCTCTTCACTCGTGCATTTCCATCTCTATCCTTAATCATCCTAACCTGCTATACTGTACATCCTTTCCAGTCTGGTGCCTGTCTAGACAATTGATACAAATCTTTTTCTCTTTCTTTAGTGTCCAGCCTCTTCTACAACACACGATAAGCCTTTTCCTTTGCCTTGGCCACTTCTCTCTTTGCTGTGCCCCTAGATTGCCAGAACTCCTACTGTATCAACTTTCTTCATCTCCCTGACTAGCTATATTTTCCTTTGCCAAACTCTTCCTTTGAGTACTTTCCTGTATTTTCTCATTCCACTACCAAGTATCTTTGTCTTCTTTCCTCTGTCCAGAGGATACACCAACTAACTTCTTGGCTATTTCTCTCACCACCACCATGTCCGCTGTACTTTCCCAGTCATATGGTAATTTGTCACACCATTATTCCTTCTTCACCTTGCACCATTTAATCCTTGGCTCTATCTTCACTTCATCTTTAAGTATTCTTAGCCTTAAAATATACCTAAAATCACCTCATGTCTTCATCAAGCTCAATCCACAATCAAAATAATTTGCTACCCTGTGTCCCACCTTTGAATGAGCTCCCTCCTCCACATCCAGGTAGGTTCCAGTAGTCAAAACATGTTTATCTGATTCGAAAACTCAAAATAGCACTTAGGGGTGGATGATGTCTGAGTGTATGAGCTGTAATGCACTGGAAGCCTGTCAATTTTTTTTCCCTGCATTTCACACAAGGCATGCTGATTCATGCTCCATCACCCTCAAGTCAACAGAAAAAAGAAATTAAAAAAGTGTATGGTTGGTTGCAAAGATGGATGGAAGGATAAACTGTGTCATTCTGTTAAAAATGACAGAATAATTAGCTGATGGTAAACAGTTGCAGATTTTTGTATTTTAATTTTAACTTAAATTAGTTTTTATGTACACATTATTGATTAAAACTGTAAATGGTTGAACATGTCTCTCACAATTAAAGGTATTTGACAAATTCATATTTTTGCTGCTGTATCTAATGTCTTTTCATGTTCACTATCTGTGCAGGTACTAGTACCTTATTTTACTGCTTGAATTGAGTTTGCTCTTAGGCTTAACATTTGTTAAATTACTGACACACCGTTTCACTGTGCTCCTGATGAAAAACAAGTTGTAGCCTGTTCAGTAAAATGATGTGCATTATGTATGACTGCCTTGTACAGCTACTTTGATATGAAGAAATTGGTATATGAAGTCTAGATTGCATGTCGTTTAACATAGATTCTCTGTAAACAGAATATCAGTGTTCAACTTGCTCTGGAATTCCACACCATGAAGATATTAATAAGATGAGAGATTATGATGATATATTCAGAATGGTTACTTAGTGTTTTGGAAGAATAGCCAAATATCAAAAGCAGTCCTAATCAGTTATCTTAATAAAATGAAATAATTCTTATTTGTTTCAGGAGTGATGTGTGATGCAGTGTACTGTACAATGACATAATGGCCTTTGTTTTTAGTTTTCAGGGCTGAAGGTAACTCCTTGCTGTTCAAGCTCATTCCTTTTTGATTTATTGAGAGACCTGAGTTAAATTGTAAGTTAGATCATACAGAGCAGTGTATTCCCCACCTACAACTTTCAATGTCAAAAGCCAAAAAAGTCCAGTGCTGTCAGATCAATACTCGATCTGATTTCCCAAGAGGGGATGAGCTTACCCCTTCACAATTAATTTAGTTGACCCAGACCATGTGGAGAATTATAAACGTTTTTATTTCTCTTCTTTAAGATTTAAAAGGAAACATTTGTGCAAATTATTTTTCAGTGGAAAAAGTTTATGTACTTAAGTTAAACTAATCTTATGAAAAAAAATGCTGCAGTGCAAAGACATTGAAAAATTAGGAGTTATTAGATAGAGGAAGTTTTTCAATATGTTTCTAAAATGAGCTCCTTTATATTTTCTTATTTTTCATATTCAGAGCAGAGGAAAACGAGAGACAAAGACTTCCAGAAGAATAATAATTTCTCCTCTGGCTAGCAAAGGCAGATTTCCAACCTAAAGTAGTTGCACTGAACATTTTACAACAAAAATCTTCGACCTGCAAACCTCACAGGGATAACTAACTAACTAACTAACTAACTAACTAACTAAAATATTGCACCCTAAAGCATATATAAGTGAGAAGAAATTATCTTGAATGATTAGATAATAAACAGAACTGAAGGTGAAAGCAATAGTTAAAAAAAAAAATACTCCCAGCAGTCCTGTGCCTGTCATGGTCCATGTTTTGGTTTGGGTTTTTGTGTTTGGTTTTGAGTTCTGTTTGTTCCTTTTTTGCCCCATGCCTTGCCTGTTTCCCTTGTTAGTGGTCTTCGTCTCTGTCTGCGTCAAGTCTTGTCTTATTTTGGTAGTCTGTTTTGTAACTGTTTTGCTCCCCCCATCTGGTGTGCTTTAGTTTTGCCCCTGCCTTCTTGTTGTTCATTCATTGGTTGTCCCTGCTAGGTTTCCCCTGCCCTGTCCACTTGTCGTGTGCTTATTGGTTTCTCTGTGTCCATTTTAGCCCCGTCCTCTATGTTGTTCGTTGTCGCGTCGTACAATTGTCTTCCCATGTGCCTTCCCGTTCATGTTTCCCAGGACTTTTCATGGACCTTTGTATTTTTGTTGTTTTGGTATAATAAAGCCTCTTTGCTTCATGTCGGCTCAGCGGTCCTGCATTTGGGTCCGCACCACACCCTCAGCATGGCACACCATGACAGTGCCTAACCTAATGATTCACGGTCCCATTCAACATGCAACATGCTTGCACACACTAACACTGTGAAAGATGTTTTCTTTTCTTGGAGAAAACAACGATATAGATACAGATATAGGTCCTTCTGATGGGTTGAAACATATAATCAGATTTGCTTTGATTTTATTTTATGGTACAGATATTTTATAAAAAACTATCAATAACCTTTTAATAAATAAAAACTTGAACAAAGACACTGTAATATATCCCTATTCTCCTTGAACTTAGTGTTTTGTCCCACTATAATAAAGCCTAATTATGATATGAATTAGTATTTTACTGTGTAAGTATAATTTTAACGTGGAAATCTATCTGATCTTTCCAGTTAGATAATAATATAGATGTAAAGTGTCAAATTGGGATAGATTTGTTTTACATTTGCTTACTGAATAATAAGGAACATATTATTTCTGGTTTTGTCTAATTTGTTACAAACTCCATTACCCTAACTCTTGTTGCATCTTATTAATATGTTGTAAAATATTGTGCAACTGTAATTTTACCTGTAAATTCACTTCTGATTGTTATATATTACCCAACATTTGAGTACCCTAAACTGAGGTTTTACTTTCAGCTAGTTGGTGGAAATTACATTTAACTCAGGAGATGTAATGTAAGAGAACGAGTTAGTTGTGTAAAAACTTCAATGAATCTTCAATAAAAGTCATTGGTGGAGGCTGGGGGGTTGCCTGTACTATCTCGCTCCTGCTGATTTGACAGAGACCATTTGGATTAGACTTATTGGTGCAGAAAGAATTAATCTTTGCAGAAAATACTTAGATTGATAATTACAGGTTGTCACTATTCACCTTGTTCATTCAAGTGACTGGTGTAATCGGTTGGAGGGAAACCAACTGTGCAACACCTACTCAGCAAGAACTGACATTATAAAATACAAAGGATTTACCATCAGAAGGAGATCAAAGCTTTCATTAGAGCTAAATAACTTCAATTAAATATCTGTTGATTAAATCTGTAATATTTTCAACCAAATTTGTTCAGGTCTAATACGTATAAGATGGAAATTCTAATCTGGCATTCCTGTTCTTAAGCATAACCAGAGGTTTTTAACTTGTTGTTAACCCTCTGTACTTATGAAGGTATTGCAAATTTTGACAATATGTCCACTTTTATGACTGTTCTTGACTTGGCCAGATGTTGTGAAGGAGTTTATTTCTTAAGCGAGGCATCAATCCTACAATCATCCATTTGAACTGTTTTCTGTGGCTTTCCAGGCCTTTTGAGATTGTTGAACTGGACAGTTAATTCCTCCTTTTTGGGAATGTGCCAGCTTGTTAGTTTAGCCACTCCTAAAGTTTTGTCATGGTTCACTAGAAGGACTCAGAGGCAGAACACGCAGAGCAGTAAAAGTTCAGAGATTTTAATCACACAAAGAGGTTTTGCAGAATTTCCAGTGGAATGCCCCTTTATGGATTGCCGCTTTATCGTGAGGGGGGCGTTTGCGAGCTATCATGAGCCCAGGAGTTATGTTGTCGGGGGCGCTTCGCCCCTGGTAGGGTCTCCCAAGGCAAACAGGATTCAGTATACCTCACTTGGAACGGGGTTACGGGGGCCTTGCAATGGTGCCAGGCTTGGGGGGGGTCTCAACAGCAAGTGCCTGGTGGTTGATGAAGTTTGTTCTTAGGTCCAGCAACCACTTGGAACTGGTTTTTGTGCAATGCTTTTCTCCCTAGATGTTATCAGAGCTGGATAGGTCTGTCCCAGAGCCGTTATTCCTTTGCAGCTACAAATACACTCTGGATGAGTCTTTAGAGAACAGGCCATTAATTCTCTTGGCCGCTGCTTTTCTGGTGTATCTCTTCATCCTAGCAGCCAGAGCAGCAAGTCTTTGTTTGGCAGTTTCTTGAGTCTCACTTATGGATGTCTCGTCCTTCTACCTTCTCTCTGCGCTTTCTGCATTTCGCATTCTTCACCTTATAACCCAGTGTCTTCAGGACTTCTTTTGCAGTGACATATACTAACTGTCTTCTCTGCTCTTGACAGTGAGGCTACTGAATAGATCTTTGTTAATATCTGCCACCATCTCTTCTGATGGAACTTTGTTGGTGAGCTGAGGGAATCACATCCAGGTGTGTATAGCTATGGTCAGTTTGGTCATAGTCTTCAACCTCAGCTCCGTGGATGTATTTGTAATTACAGGGAGTTGGGTGTCATCTAGTTCATTAACACAATTAATTTACCTAATTGAGCTTGGTATGTCCATACTGCTCAGTATTGTTCCCTTGTGCTCCAACTTCTCAATCTTGGGCCTTGACTGTACCTTCCTTCTGTTGTCTGAATGTTGGTCTTCTGCTTATCCACATGTCCCACATCTGTTGTATTTAACCCCTGAACTTTGAAGCAATGCCTGCGTGTGTGTGTGTGTGTTTGTGTAGGTGTGTGAGTGTGTGTGTCAGTACTCGTCAACAGAGTAAAAACATTAAATAACTGGAAAATGTTATTGATTTACTATTGTGTACATCACTTTAATGTGGCTACTGAAGATGACTGTGCTTACTTATATACAGCTGGGTAGAGTTATCTCTAATAACACAAGATAATATGTTAGATTTACATAGATTTTTAAATCCACAAAACAACAAATCTGAAGATAAGATATTAGTCATTATAGAGACTCTCTCTCTTTTTCCCTCTCTCTCTCTTTCTCTCTCTCACACACATATGTGTGTGTGTGTGTGTCAGGACTCATCAACAGAGTAAAAACTTTAATGTGTTAAGGGAAGTATTCAAGTTCTGCATTTACTGAGTCAATGTCCTTACAAGATGAGTAAGACTGTTGCTAAAGTTTATGCGCAACTGTATAACAAAAAATATCTATTAAGGATAATCTTCTTCTTTCGGCTGTTCCCGTTAGGGGTCGCCACAGCGGATCATCTGCCTCCATCCCATCCTATCCCTTGCATCCTCTTCCCTTACACCCACCCTCTGCATGTCCTCCTTCACTACCATCCTTCTGAATCTTCTCTGTGGTCTTCCTCTTTTCCTCCTGCCTGGAAGCTCCATTTCTAATCCTGTCCATCCTGGTCACTCCCAGGGAAAATCTCAACATCTTCAGTTCTGCCACCTCCAGCTCTGCTTCCTGTCTTTTTGTCAGTGCCACCGTCTCCAGACCATACATCATAGCAGGTCT
>VUQH01040701.1:0-19071 GCA_015106775.1 Etroplus canarensis
CCCCCCCCCCCCCCCAAATCTCCCACCCAACTGGAGACCACCAGTGTACACACACATACACACCCACACACAGACCTGGGTCTGATAAAGAGGCTCTTAAACCTCGAGGAAGTCTGTGTTTGGTCTTTGAGGGGGGACAATCCTCAAATCTGAATACAACCTTGAACTCAGCCCCTTCGTACCCCGCCTCACTGGTTCCCCCTCTCTCATTACTGGACTCATTCTTCCTCCCGGCTTACTTTCTCCAGGGTCCTTCTCTTGTTTTTCCTCTCCCTCCCTTTCAGGGGTTTGGGCTGAGTCCTTTCCAGTGGGGAAGTCCAGGCCTTCTCTCTCTCTCTCCCTCTCACACAGCGCTGACCGACTCCCAACGTCTTGTCTGTGAAGCTTCATTAGAATTCATTTGTTTGAAAGGGTTCATTTCTCCTTCAGTCCTCGTTTTTCAGTTTGGGAGAAATGCATATTAGCATCAAAATATCCTCGACCACACCTTGATCAACTGCATTGTTTCCGTGGTGTATATGTTTTATACCGTGGGCACATTTCTGTGTATATGAGTGTGTAAAATAAGAATGATTCTAATTTTATTTTATATTCTATTAGCTTACTTTAGTTTAAAGACAGTTAAACTTGATTGGTATGAGGGAGCAAAGAGTTTGGAAAGCCAGGAAGGAATATATTATGGGCTTCTTGTAAACAGCGGAAATATGTGGTGGAAAATATGTGAAGCATTTAGAGCTACCTGGTTTTCTGCATTAATTGGCCATAGAATATGATTCCATCTTCATGCAAGTCCCAAGCACAGTCATGTGCAGTCTGCCCAGGCTAATAACATGACTATTAAAGCATTTGCAGTAAATGAGGAGGGGATAGGCAAAATCTCCCATTTAATAACTTGGCAGCAGTGACCTCATAGGAGTGCTGTCGGTGGCTATGGATCAGAGCACTGCAAAATGATTGGGAGGTATTCTGAACCATTACTGTATACATGCCTGCTCCAGCTTAGCCATATTGTTTGGATGTCTACCTGTCTTTAGGCCATTCCACAGCATGCCCATTGTAGTAAAGATCCCAGGTTTGAATCCACCAACCAGCTGGAGCGCTTCTGTGTGGAGTTTGCATGTTCTCCCTGTGCATGTATGGGTTTTCTCTGAGTACTCTGACTTCCTCTCACAGTCAAAAGACTTGCATATTTCAGACCAATTTATGTACAATAACTGGTCAGTTCATTAGGTATACTTGGTTCTGGGTTGGGTCAACTTTTGCTTGGGTACTGGAAACATTCCCGAGATTTTGGTCCATACTGACATGAAAGCATCACACAGTTTGTGGAGATTTTTCTCCTGTATATCCATGGGTTGACTCTTCCATCCTACCACATCCCAAAGGTTCTCTGTTGGATTGAGATCTGGTGACTGTGGAGGCCATTTGAGTACAGTGAACACCCTGTCATGTTCAAGAAACTAGTATGAGATAGTTTGAGTTTTACGACACAGTGCATTGTCCAGCTGGACACTGTCATCAGAAGACAGGTACACTGTAGTCATAAAGGATGGACATGGTCAGCCACAATACCCAGGTAGGCTGTGGTTTATAAATTATGCTTATTTGATACTAAGGGCCCCAAAGTGTTCCAAGAAATTATACCTCACACCGTTACACCACCAGGGCCAGCCTGAACTGTTGATACAAGGCAGGATGGATCTGTGCTTTCATGTTGGTTACACACAATTCCAACTCTACCATGCAAACGTCACAGCAGAAACCAGGACTTAGATCAGGTGATGTTTTCCTAATCTTCTATCATCCAATTTTGGTGAGCCCATGTGAATCATAGCCTCAGTTTTCTGTTCCATCCGGTATCTGGTGCGGGCTTCTGCTGTCATAGCCTATCTGCGACAAAGTTCACCTTGTGCATTCGGATATGCTCTTCTGCAGACTTCGGTTGTAACGAGTGGTTATCTGGGTTACCATTGCCTTCCTCTGGCATCAGCAAGGCATTTTCACCTGGAGAAATGCGGCTCACTAGATATTTTCTTTTTTAAAGGCCATTCTCTCTAAACCCTAGAGATGGTTGTACAGGAAACTCCCGGTAGATCAGCAGTTTCTGAAATACTCAGACCAGCCCGTCTGGCACCAACAATCCTGCCACATTCAAAGTCACTTAAATCACCTTTCTTTCCCATTCTGATACTCAGTTCAAACTTCATGTGATTGGCTGATGAAATGTTTGTTTTAATGAGCAGTTGAACAGGTATATCTAATAAAGTGGCTGGTGAGTGTACAAGTGCAAATAAAAAAAATAGAGGAAACTTTTGGAATTGCCCATCTTGTATATGCTGTCTATTCCAAAAGTGAAGCATTCTTATCAAGCATATACAGTTATAGCCCAGGACTGTCTTTATGTAAGTGCTTTGTCAAGCTGTTCACAAAAAATAGATGTGTACTAGCTCATCTGATTACTGAGGAATTCAGTGAGCACACACTTAAAAACTTACATGACCAAGCAGTCACTTGATCCAGATGTTACAAAGAAGTAGGTTTCCAGTAAAACCCAATACTTCACAGCAGGATATTTCCTGTGCATGCGTGCACCGATAGTGGTGTGTTAGTGTCTGCGTTTCAGCAGGGTAAAAGGGGGTCAGCATGGAAAGACTGATGCAGGTCTGTGGAGCGGAGTGTATAGTCGGTCAGCTTAACAGCAGACAGAGGAGGCAGAAAAGAACTAGAAGAGAAGGAGGGCTTCCAGAAACTTCCAAGTGTCAGCGGAAGAGTCTTTCTGTAACCCAAATGTAAAATCCTACTTTATAGAATGCAATACATTTTAGAGGTAAATAGGTTTTAAAACAACATCAGTCACAAATATAGATAATACAACATTGCATGAACTACATTTCAAGTAAAAACAACTAAACATTGCTAGAAACAAACTTTAAGAATCAATGTGTGTGTGTGTTTGTTAAAGCCATCAGTTGTCCAGGCTCATGAGAAGAGCAGTTCCTCTCTTGACCCAGTGGTCTGGGGTCACATCTCCAGATCTGAGTTCAACAGCGACCACAAAAGATGCTCGGCCTGCCCCACCAGCACGCACCGGGTAGTAGTAACATGGACACAGGTACATACCTTCATACAGAGAGACACACAAGAGCGATGAGTGAGTGAAACCACATAAAATAACCCAAAGTGAGTGATTTATAATTAAATCTAATTACTATTAAGTGATAAAGAATGAAAGAAAATATACAGTAGGGGCTAAAAATGCAGTTCATGACAGGAACTAGGGAATTTCCTATCAAAAACAAGACAGCTCACTCTTTGCCATCTTCTTGCGGTTTTCCACTGGTTTGAAGTGGATGGTGGGTATAGGGCAGACCATCTGCATGGGTTCAGCTTCCACCAAACAGGAGTTCCTCTTGTCCCAACCAGCCCCTTCCAGGTACAAACCTCTGACAAAGACTCCATCCTGGAGGTCGGAAAGAGGCAGGCAGCAGAGGGAATAAGCAGAAAAGCATGCAAAGAAAAAATGGGGTTTGTGGGTTATAAATAGGCGAGGGAGGGAGCAATATAAACACTGGCTTGGAGGTGACCTTTTGTATTTAAAAAAATGACAAACAGCTATGCCAATTAGGAAATGAAAAAGGGAAAGGAAAGAAGAGGGAAGGGGGAGGGCTGCAGAAAGAAAGATGGATGGCAGAGAGAGCTGGACTAGAGAGCACAGAAAGAAGAATGAGAGTAAAAACAAGAGTGGCTCAGAGAGGAAGTGAATGGAAAGCAGTAGGTCATGAGGGAAAGAGCAAAGGGTAAACAAGGGTGAAGGAAAAGGTGATGGGAAGAAGAGAGGTTATAGAAGAGAGAATAGGAAAAAAGGTGTGAGAGACAGGGTTGAGAGGCTAGAGAAAAAAGATTTAGACAGAAGGAAAAACAGTCAGAGCTACAAAGAAACAAGAGAGGAGGAGCACCAAAAGTCAGGAAGAGGTAGAGCGTGGAATAGTTTTGATATGGTATATGCATTTTTAGAAAATGAAAATGTGTGTCACCTTGGGCGGATAAATGAGGTTGCTGTCATCTACAGTGGACACTATAAACTCCCAGGACAGTGTATCTACTGATATCTGCAAGAACACACAACATTAACTGTGAGCTGGACAAGACATAGTTACTCTTGATGGCTTAAAAGTCAAACAAGGACATTTCTTTCCATTGCACTAGGTGTATTAGAGTAGTTTTTGCCAGATAAATGATGCTTACAAGCACAGAAGAGTTGCAATGGTTCCAAAAAGGGTGCCTATAAGTGGTTTCCAGGTGTTTTTGTGTGGATTTTGTGTACTGTAAAATTTAATCATCAGAGTAGTTCAACTTATAAAGCCCATTTGAAAAACCAGCTCATACACAAAATCTACGCCCATCAATCACTAAGTGAACTGGATTACATAACTGTTTCCGTGTGCATGTGGTTGTGTGAACCCTCACGTTGTGTTGTCGAGCTGATGACTGCAGCACAGCAGTGAGGAAACCGTTGGGAAAGGTGAAACCGGACAACCAGAACAAGTTGGGGGGCTGAGTCGTCTCTGCCCAGCGTGCAAACTGATCGACTCGCTGGCAAAGATCCCTGGTCCACGCTGCCAGGGGCTTCAGTGAGGGGTATGCCTAGTGGAGAGAGGGAGTGTGAGAGAGGCAGTGAGTGAGACATGGCAAGTCTACAATTATTTCATGCTTCCAGCTGTTGGCAGCTACTCATAACAGGAACAAATTCTGTACGCTGCAGTTGCACTTAGCACTGATGGCTTGAATCAGAATCAGAATACTTTATTAATCCCCGGGGGAAAATTACTTAAGGTCTGTACTGTACTGTAGGTCTCATCTGCACACAAAAAGAAGTGGTGAGTGAGAAGCGTGTGAAAATGTACAAGCATGTCTTAGCATGCTGGCACTTAAAATCTTCTTGTGAAAAATTTTACTTGCTTTGATTAATTTGGTAGTTCTTCAGAAAGACTAACTGGAATCTACAGACCCGCTGTATGGACAAAAGTATTGGGCTGCATACATATCAAACAAAAAACAAACAAACCACACTTTTTTGATCCCCAGTAGGGAAATTAGAATTGCTGACACTCCTACAGGTTGAAATGCACACACATACACATGTAATTGTTTCATGTGTATGTGTATGAACACACATACACATGAAACAATTACATGTAGCATGTAGTGAGGGAGGTCAGCATACAAGGCTGCCATTTCAGGCACTGGAGAGCAATGTGGGGGTTTGATGTCTTGCTCGAGGGCGCCTCGGCAACGCTCAGGGGGTGACACTTTCTGGCCTCCGGTCCACCTCCACGCATGGGTCTTTGGGTCTTGGATGGCCACTGGGTCCAGGTCCAGGCAGGTCTTGGGCCAGCTCCCTCAGCAACTCTCCGGCTGCCAAATCAGTCCTCCGACACACTGAGCCATTGCCGCCCCCACCTACACCTACAGGAGCTTTTATGACGTCCCATCCTAAATCTATTGGCATTAACATGGAGTTGGTCCCCCTTTGATGCTGTAACAGTTTCATTCTTCTGTGGGAATTTTTGCCCATTCATACAGAAGAGTATTTGTGAGGTCAGACACTGACAAACTCATCCAACTAGTTCTTTATGAACCTTGCTTTTTTGCACTGGGGCACAGTCATGCTGGAACAGAGAAGGGCCTTCCCCAAACTTTTCCCACAAGAATTGAAAAGTTTGATCTCAGTAAACTGAAGCATTAATATTCCCTTCACTGGAACTAAGGGGCCCAGGCCAATCGCACAAAAAACAACCTGACTGCATTATCCAGCTCCACCAAATTTTGCAATTAGCACAACACAGTAAGGCAGGTCGGTGTCCCCTGTAGTGTAGTGGTTGACGCATTTGCCTTACAAGCAAAAGGTCTTTGGTTCGGTTCCAGATGGGGACACAAGCCCCCCCCTGACCATGGAGGGCTGTGTCAGGAAGGGCATCTGGTCAATTAATCTACAGTAGCGACCCCTTGGAGAGAAAATAAGGGAGCAGCCAAAGGTACAACACAGTAAGGCAGGTAATGTTGTCCTCATATTTGCCAAATCCAGACTGGTCCATCATACTACCAGATAGAGAAGCATGATTTATGACTCCTCCAGAGTCTAGTCGCAGCATGCTTTACACCACTCCATCCAACAACTGGCATTGTGCTTGGTGATGTAAAACCTGAGTGTAGCTGCTCGGCCATGGAAACCCATACCAAGAAGCTCCCAGTGCACAGTTTTTGTGGTGATGTTAAAGCCATAGGAGGTTTGGATCTCTGCAGTTGAGCCAGCAGAGCTTTGGTGACCTTTTACACCATGTGCCTCAGCACTCGGCGACCCCACTCTGGTTCCTAAACACTTCCACTTTGCAATTTCCCCCCTGGGGATTAATAAAGTATTCTGATTCTGAATAATAGCATTTAGAATTTACTGTGGAATATCTAGGAGAGGAGAAATTTCACCAATTGACTTGTTGCATTGTTGGCATCCTATTACAGTGCCTTGCTCAAAGTCAGTGAGCTCTTTAGAATGACCATTCTTTCACAAATGTTTGTAAAGGTGGACTGCATGGCTGTATGCTGTAGGATTTTATACACCTCTAGCAACAGAACTGAATGAAACACCAGAATTCAATGTTAAGAGGTGTGCCCTAATACCTTTGTTCATATAATGTAACTGACCAAAGCATTAAAAAATAGTTACGAGGGAGGGTTTTCAACAATAACTGTACAATGATAATTGGTTTAATTATCTAATGCACAAAAAACCCATTAACCATGACCTATTATTCATATTTTCGATGCCATATTTTTCTTATTAAACTCACCTAAAGTGGCTTTGCTTGATGCACAATTCAAAATAATTCTTACTCGTCTTATAAAGGGCCTCTGTGCAGCCCCTCAGTTCATCCTCTGTCTGAAACAAGCTGTTTTAGCTCAAAACCCCTCCTTTTAAGGCGTTTTTTCTTCAGACTGGCCGTCCCTCACAAACAGAGGGTTTGAATAACAGGTGGGTTGAGCTTCTCTGCTCACAGCCAGAGCTGTAGGGATATTCTCTAATCTACATTATTCAGATCCAAGAGAAAAAACCTGTCTGAGAAAAAAACCTGTCTGTTTAAAGCAGTTTGAAACCTGAGATTTGTCTCACCGGCGCATATGCTGATTTCACTCCATGTTTAAGACAAGTATCTGCCATTATAACACTACATAAGGAAAAGTGGAATCGTTCCTTTAAAGAATGACATTTTTCCTTCATGTAGTAATTACTTTAATTATTTGTCTTGTCGCTGATCATTTTTTCATGCACTTAGTTATTGTATCTACAGTCAAAAACAATAAATGAATCAATGAGAAACACCAATCACAACTATACAAAGCCTAAAGTAAAATATTCATACACTGCAAGTTAAAAACACAAAGGCATGCCATGTATAAAGAAATGTACCAAATCAAAAGAAGAAATACTCACCAAACACACTATATGTCTGTCTAGTCACTGATTCAAAAAGCTCATATTCAAAAACAACGAATGCACTAGCAGTACTATAGAAAAGTGTGACTGTGTTTGTCACACCAATGCAGATCACAACACGTGTTAGTTCCAACAGTAAAGACGAAGCAGTGAAAATGGCTCTACTAGTAATTTGATTCAGCTTTAGTTTTCAGAATAATAAATATCAGCATTCTTCTGAAACAGCGAATCACTGTTTAACCTTTCGAAATTTTCACAAAACTGCCACAAAATCTTCCAAAAGGTCTGTCACAATGTAAAAAGACTGAACTTTTACAGATGCCTACATTGGAACTACTAATAATTTCACTGTACAGATATCACTAAATAAAAATGCACCTTTGGCTGTTCCCTTGCATTTTCCCTAAGGGGTCACCACAGTGAATTATTCCAGCAATTTAGTAGCAGAGGTTTTATGCCAGAAGGCCTTCCTGACACAACCCTCCATGGTGGGAGGGGCGTGTGTCCCCACCTGGAAACGAACCATGTGTGACCCACTACACTAGAGATGCCGCTGTACAGATGTAACTAAAAATAAACCTGTTTATCTGTATGTATGCTTTCTTGCTGAGCCTCACATTCAGACACAATCTAGATGCTTAGAAAATAGGGCTTTGGGCCAGAAAGCCACCATACTTTTACTGACAATATACAATTTGTTAATCTATTCAAATGTTTTTCAGTGTGCACAGATTCATATTTATTATATGGTTATCACGCATGCACACACAAACACAGGCAAAGCCTTGCAAGGAAACCAGAGAGAAAATGGCCGGAGACAGAGAGGCAGGCAGGCCAAAATTAAAGCCATGAGTCTGAAAGCTCAGAACTAATGACAGGCTGCTATGCCAAGGAGGGGCGGAGAAGAGAGGGATGAAGGGACGGCGGTATAAATAAGCAGGACAGAGTCTGTGAGGGGCTGTAGTTGCTGCCTGGACCAGATGAGGCATGAAGAGAAAGAAGAGAGTGGAATGGAGGTAATACCTTGAACATATAAAAGGAATGGGATACGGACAGTGGGAATTGAGGTAGACAATGGCTAAACTAGTGTACACAAAGAGAACAAGAAAGAAAAGAGGAAACCGTGACAAATCTGGAAAGACTACGAGATGGATAAAAGCCAGGAATGGGAAGAAATATAAAGAGAGTTGTCAGGTTTACAAGTGGTCAGTAGAACAGAGGCGCTCAGCTGGAGGCAGCAACTTTAATAGCTATCCAATACTCCTATAAAAGGAAATACACACACACATGCACACATACACGGTACACAGAGCAGTAATAAGCTGCTGGCTAGAGCACAATGAACTCAGGGTCTTTTTAGGAAAGTGGAGCAGGCCCTGGAAGGTTTACTTTGCTTATTACACTATGATTAGTTCACAGACACTGGCTTTGTTCAGCCACTGAGGTCCAAGGTATGCTCCTGACTAACAGTCATCCACAAATATACATATAAACAAAAACACACACTCACACACCTCTGCATACATGCTTTTCATGCACAGCCCTTAAAGAGGACAGAATCAGACACTTGAATATAAACAAGAACTGCCCTTACTGACCCCTGTCAGTAGACATACACACACATATTCCACCAACTCATACATACACTCACACACCCACCCTCTCCTTGTAATCAGAATCTTTTCCAGCCCCTTGACCCAGGCTGACAGCACCCTGTGTTCACTCCCCACTGTAAAGAAAGGTCCTGTGGTAATGAAGCCAGAATGGAGCATTTGGACAGAGTCACAGCTGGAATACAGCCAGAGCCCCGTCAGTGTGTGAGTATCTCTGTGTGTGTGTGTGTGTGTGTGTGTCTGCGGTTGGACAGACCAGAACAATAAGCGTGTGTCTGTGTAGCCAGGCAGAGTGATGGATAAACACACATTTAATAACAGACCAGTGAGTGAGTACAGAGACAGGCATGCAGCTGTTTTACCAGCTCAAGGAAGAGTAGATCACTGTTGATCAGATCACAATCACACAGATCAATACGAAAGAGTCTAGAGTATGCATCTGAACGGTCTGTTAAGTAGCAAGACACCAAGGAAATCTATTATAACTGCTGCTGAGAGAAAGGCTTAAATGTAAATTAAATCAGAATAAGTCATGGAAAAGTAAACCGAGCAGCCTGTCAGTATTGAAATATTAGCTGCGACCCTCATTTAGAAATGCTTGTTCAGTACTTCATTATATAGTACGGCGCAGCCAAACCACTGTTTGCCTTTAATCTTGCTTTTGTTACCCTTTTTCCGAGCATTCTTTTATCACTTTAATCCTGACTCAGCAGAATCTTCTTTGTCTTGTATTATTCATGTCCACCAAATTCTCCAATAAGCACCTTTTTCAATAGTACTGATCCTAGCGGCCCTTCCCCATTCTAGTCTGCGTCTGCTAACTTGATCAAGTAAGATAAAAAGAAGGCAGCAAGTGCGGTTTCACATCTCTCATTATGTATGAGACAGTATGCATCCCACATGAGACGTGTGAGTGCATCTGTTTATTTTAACAAGTGAGAAAAAGCCTCGAGCAGCTGAGAAAAGATAAGCAGTGCATGCATATTAAGTCAGTAGAGCATATTTGTATAGAAGTTTTTTTTTGTAACCTCAAAATAACTTGTCTTCAGTTTTTGTGGGTGACTGTGGGTGCTATGTTAACCCATTACACCACGGCAGTTTGAAGGACAGTTGCCTAATCTCAAAATCTCATAGCAGGTCTTTGAGGTTTAACAGCTAAAAAACTCATTCATGGCCAGGAAAACTACAACAGTCAGGAGATGGACGCAGGTTTACTGTAACCAATAAGACATATTAAAACTATGAGACAGCCATTACAAAACAGAGCCAGTGTAGCCCCTTATGTGTAATTCAGAGAAGTTGAAAAGACAAAGTATGGATGTTAAATCTGCATTCTTCAACAGAAGTTAAGAATGATCTGTTTTTGTTCAGCTTGGTGCTAGGAAAGTAGAGATATATGCAAAAGAATGCAGCTATGTAATGCTCTTAGTGGCTCTCTAGCCAAAGCCAACTGATTCTTAGAAGGATAAATCAGGTCTAAAACGGCACTACCTGGTTTGCACTGCTACAAAAAAGGGGGCTGTAACTATAAGTGTGTGCATGTGTTCGCACCTTCTCCCACAGAGGTGGTATCCGAGCGTCATGGATGCAGTTGAAAGTCTCCTCCAAGCTGGGTGACATTACTACAAAGCCTTTGATCCCTTTCTCCAGTTCCATCAGAGATGATCTAAAACACAAACAGCAACAGAGGCAAAATTTGAACTACATTTTTTTTGTAATAATAATGTTTAGGTGTTTAGCATTCACTGCTTTCTGGCTTATTGCAATGATTGTGCCAGGGAGTCATTCACTGGAGTGGGTTGATGCAAATATGTGATATCAATTCTAACCCTTAAACACACACCTTGGGTCACTAGCACTCTGGGACAAGATTACACCATTTGTTATATACATTGTTATTAAGTGCCCAATTGTCTGTTGCCTATCTAAATATTTGTCTTTAGCAATACTGGTAAATGAACCTGATACCTAGTATCATAGCACATGTATTGTAAATGAGAAAATAAAGCCCTTTTTTTCTACAAGCCACATTCACCTATTCACACACACACATGAATGTTCATACAGCAGTTTATTCTATGCCTTTAAGTGCTGTCTAACAGTTCCACAGACGCTCACACATCAGTGGATGTATTAGGGGCAGTTTGGGGGTGAAAATCTTGCCCAAAGATACTCCAACATATGGACTGGAGGATCAAACCACTAAACTTGTAATTGGCAGATGGCTCACTCTATTACCAAAATGATAAAAAATTATTGTTTTATAACTGTCTTCTAAAAGAGTGAATAGGTGACCCTGGGTATGCTGAATTACAGGGTAATTTTGCTTCCAGTTTTACCTCACGGTGGGACTGCTGACTTCTAAAGAGCCAAAACTGATGCAGAACGTCTGATTTATTCTTAAAGTAATATAATGACACTGATGCTCCTGATAAAAAAGTACTTGTGTGATTCCCTTGGTTTTGGTAATTATCACTCTATGAGAAGTTACAACAGGCAGTGTGCAAGAGAAATGTAAAACAAATTAAATATATCCATCTCCATTTCAATTAAAAAATACAGAATGGTATCAACCCGAAATATGTAATGGTGGCAAAAAAACACACCACTTGCTTAAGGCATACTGCACTTGCAAGTAAAGTTTTGTTTGTTTTTTTTCCTGTTTATTCTCTATTATTGTCTGTATTCAAACTGATACACAAGCTTCTGTGGGAGGAGTAACAAAAATTAAGAGAAGCACCCTGAATTATTCAGTGAGAATAAAGTACAATTGTTCTGCTGCAAATCTGCTCAGATTTGTGTCCCTACCTAGTGCCATATGACACTCAGATTCCCAATTAATTTGAATAGGTAGCTTTGAACATTAAGGTACTACCTGCAATGCACAGGACAAGATTCTGAAAGACAAATGAAAAGAAACACTGAGAGTTCAACCTGATGGTGTTTAGCAGAGCGTTATATCTCTGGATCTCTTGCAGCAAGACTACATTAAGAGGTGATAGGTTGTCCAGCAATATAGATTTTGTGCCCTCATAGTCAATGGATTCTGGGATTTTTCCATGAACATCCGTCAACAGCTCTAATACCTGGAACACAGATGAAATATACAAAAACAGATTACTCCTGATAGTGAAACACACATACAACACACACACACACACAATCCAGCAGCCACAAGAACCAATAAAAAGGAGCTGGATGATTAAATTACATTATCATTTAGACTGCTGACATATCTGCACTATTACAAAACTATAGCACTTAAAGAGCACAGAAAAACTGCTTATACTGGCATCCTAGGAGATAATGCTCCTTTAACATAACTCAGCACAAGCCATTCATTTTAAACAGAGTGATATCTGAGCCTGAATGCAAAACATTTCATACACATTCACAAGGAGCACCTGAGTAGGACCAACATTTAGGACTTCTGTTAGAGGAAATTTTGTTTAAGTTATGCAGTAAATAAATAAGTGCTCTGCCCTTTGTCTTATGCTATGAGAGGACTCAGTTAGTAACTAATGAAACATTTATTTTTAAAATCTTAATATTTATTAAGACAAACAGTAAGTATTATGTCCTTATAGCAACAGAGAGATTCAGTTATGCAGCAAATGTATCTTCACGGTGGTCAGTCCTAAAACTTCACAGTGAAGCGTAGGCCATAAAGCACACATTCCCAGATCTGTATCTTATTACACTGATGACTGTTAGCCAGTGTTATGTAACCATATGGATGTCTCAGCATTGCTGGGAAGAAAATCTGTCATATATGGCTGGCTGGCTTCACGAAGACAGCCTTTTTGGGAAATAACTAAGCAATGACTGGAGAAAAAGAACATTAAATTTCCCAAGTACTACTTCACATACTTTTAAAGTATGATGACACGCTATATGGACAAAAGTATTGGGTCACAGTTCTTAATCATTTAATTCAGGTGTTTCATTCAGTGACATTGTCACAGGTGTATAAAACCAAGCAGTTAGCCATTCAGTCTGCCTTTATAAACCTTTGTGAAAAAATGGGCCATTCTAAAGAGCTCACTGAATTTGAGTGTAGTACAGTACTAGGATGCCACTGGTGCAACAAGTCACTTGGTGAAATTTCTTCCCTTCTCCACGATCAATTGTACATGGAATTAATACAAAGCTGAAGTGTTTAGGAACCACAGCAATTCAGCCACAAAAGGCTAGGAGGGGTTTAAGGACACCACCACTGGACTTTGGAACAGTGGAAACATGCTCAGTGAAGTGATGAATCATGTTTCTCTATCTGGCAGTCTGATGGATGAGTCCAGGTTTGGTGAATGCCAGGAGAATGTTATTGTACCTGCCTGTCAGTACTGTGCCATTGCGTAAAGTGTAATGCAATGGAATTGTTTCTTTTCTGAGATTTTTCCTGGGCCCCTTAGTTCCAGTGAAGGGAAATCTTCAGCTTAGCAAGACATTTTGAAAAATTCTATGATTCCAAATTCGTGGGAATGGTCTGGGGAAGGCTCTGTTCTGTTCCAACATGGCTGGGCCCCTGTGCATTAAGCAAAGTTCATTAACGCGAGGTTGGATGAATTTGGTGTGGAAGAACTTGACTGGCCTGCACATTGCCTTTGACCTCAACCCCATAAAATACCTCTGGGATGAACTAGAACAGAGATTATGAGTCAAACCCTCTCATCCAACATCAGTGTCTGATCTCACAAATGCTCTTCTGGATGAATGGGCAAAAAAATCTCACAGACACATTCCAAAACCTTGCAGAACACTTTT
The DNA here is from genome assembly GCA_015106775.1 of Etroplus canarensis. Classification (NCBI taxonomy): domain Eukaryota; kingdom Metazoa; phylum Chordata; class Actinopteri; order Cichliformes; family Cichlidae; genus Etroplus; species Etroplus canarensis. The sequence goes on from VUQH01040701.1 coordinate 13,870, forward strand.
CCAGAAGAGTGGAAACTGGCACAGCTGCAAAGGGGGAACCAACTCTATATTAATACCTATGGATTTAGAATTAGATGTTATAAAAGCTCCTGTAAGTGCAATGTGTAGGTGACCCAATACTTTTGACCATACAGCGTGCATCCTGTAGTGTCCAGTATACTGACTGACTACTACATATAGGGACATACATACATACATACATACATAAATAAAACATGAACACTGAGTTGTATATTTTCACTCATCTAATCATCTCTGTCATCTCCTTGCTTCACCCTCACCTTATCTTCTCTACTGGGCCTGGCCCCAGCAGCAGTCTTGCTGGTAACCTGGGGCTGTAGGGAGAGCAGGGTGTCAAACAATGTTCTGGTCTCAGAGATCTGGCTTGCAATATCAGCATTAGGATGCTGGCCAAACAACTCTGGGTGCTCTGTGGATGGCAGCATGTTGATATATTTCTTGTATGACTCCTGTGGACCGTCACAGGGGATGTAATAGTTGTTTAAGGTTGATAACCTGACAGATAGCAAGGGGTTAGAAAATGAGAGGCATATAATAGCATTTAGAAAACACAATGGTACAAATAATAAAACACAATTAAAAAACACATGAAAACATGACCATGTGAGTATTTTGGACTTTACCTGCATATTTAAAATGACATGAACGCATTTGAACTTGTTACTGCACACACTGTGCATTCTTCCAGCTTCTAACACTTTGTAATATAAATAGCTAGTTGAAGCATCTAACCTCTTCCGTCAAATATTTTGCGTTTGTTTTTGTTTCTTTCATTACCATCAGTGAACAGCTTGTTGAATGCTTCTGAACACACTATTAGACTTACTGTTCCTCTCAATTTTATTTGCTGCCAGTGCAATGGCCCATGACCTAATTTCCCTCTACACATCATTTTCAGCTAATCTAATATACTACAGTATAATAATGTAAGTGCAACATTGTACTCAAGTGTTATTGTACTGAAAATGAATTTTCTGTTGGGGGGAGCAACATGACATCGTAGTGTTTGCCTGCAATTTACTGTCCTTCACTGCAGCTGCACACAGTCATTCTATAACTAATTCCGCCTAAATGAATGGAGCACTTGAAGGTTTATACTTTAAGACTCAAACATTTCCCATTATATAATCTGAGTGTTCTGTTAGAAATGATGGAATCACAAAATTTGTGTATCCAGTAAATTCAAAGTGCAAGAGTTCTTGACAGAACTCTTAAGTCCTCTAAGTCTAAGAAGTAATAATCTCACTGTCCTCTTGGTGGTGCTAGCACTCTGTGACCAACAAGTGGGTTCTGCAAGCCACAGCTGGCAGCAACAACCATAGAAAGATGCCCTTTAGGAGAACATATCAAAATGTTTAGGCATGCACACTTCTGCAAGAGTGTGTTTGTTTACCAAAGCTTAAATTTGTTTCATAACAGTACACCTACAGTACCGGCACACTAAGATGTTTGTATTGCAGTGCAAATATCTTACTTGAAGAACGGCTGGTGTACAGCAGCATCACAAAAGTAGTCATTGATATACGTGGTTAGAAGGCGTCTGTCCCAGTCATCTGTGACATGACCTCCATAGTTGACCCCAGCGATGAGGTACTTCAGTGCATCCCAGGGAATCTCCTCATACTCATTCAGGTACAGGCTGAGCAGACTCTCACTCACCTGGGAGGGCAATAAAAGGAACATCTCAACAGACTGGCTTTAAAATGCCACACAGCACACCAAGGGCAAGTGAAATATTCAGACAGAAACATTAATGCTTAAGTGGAGATAAAGAAATGTTAACAAAGTGGGATTCAGTCTCATGCACTTGAAAAAATTATTTGTTCTACGATAAAGGTGTCACTTGCATTTTGTTGTACTTCACTGTTTATTATGTTATTGTTCTCTGGCACAATGGAGCACTGTGTTGTCAGGATAATAAAATCAACTAACTCTATTGTCATTATTCATTAGTCTAAATGGCTCTTTGACTGGGTATAAAACTCCCTTTCTTTCTGAGCTAACCCTCTTTGTAATTTAGAGCAGAGTACTCGCAATGAAAATTTCTAAACAATCAATTTCATGATTACATACAAAACCATATAACCGTCATCTTCACTACATCATTCGACAGATGTAACCACCAACATTTTCACTGGACTAAACAAAATAGGATTTTTTTTCTGTATTTGCTGTGTGCTTTCTAATAGCCATCCCAGTTTCTTTTCTGCATCAGATGAAGCCCTCACTTCAAAGTCAGAATCGTTAAAGCCATAGATGATATTCCAGCCCATCTGAAGAAACTTCTTTCGTTCCAGCAGGATGCTGTGGAAAAAGCAGAGGGAGAAGAGGAGCTTCCTGTAGAACATGGGTTTCGAGCAGCGGCTGAATAGAGCTTCTGTCACCAGCTGGTAAAGGCGTTTCATGTTGGCTTTTACACCCTGAGAATAAGAGAGTGGGCAGAGTTAGTTATCACTAAAATACACAATGTCAAAGTAAACTCAATATTTAAAAAAGAAACACATGGTAGAATATATATTATGTATATATGACCACAGAGACACCAATCTGTGTGTCTGTGAAGACGTGCACCTTTGGTGGTTCAGTGGTCATCTTGATGCCAGCCTGCAGGATGGTAATGGGAAAATCAGGGCGTGGGGAAGAGCTGAGCCAGAGCCTGAAGTTTGGGTGGGGCTCCTGCACCTGCAGCCGCTTGATCAGCTTGTCCAGCTCAGGCATCCATGACAGAGAGAGGTGACAGTTGGCTAGGAACACCCAATGACCTGAGCATAAAAGAAATAAACTGATAACTTGTTAAGATTTTGTACTATCTATCCACTTCCATTTAAGTGTCGTGGTGACAGAAGCTCAGGAAAAAACAGGCACGGCAATTGGTATTGTACCATTCTTAATGCCCTCCTCTATCATGCCCTTGGCAATAGGAGCCTGTCCCTGGCCCAGAGAGAGCGCCTGAAAATGCTTGCTCATGCCAGAAGCTTCAGCGAGCTGCAGCAGAGCACCTGTAGGGTCCACGCCAGGAGACAGAACAAAGATGAGAGGAGTAGAGCTGGTTGATTCCTCCACAACCTAAAGAGAAGATAAAAATGGCACATTCAACAAAAAAGGAGAAATAAAGTGAGAGTAAATGAGCCAAAAAAGGCAACTCACTTGACACCTAACGGTAACTTTGCAATGGGATTTTTTTTTTTAGAATTTGAGACTTTAAGTGAGCTTGAATCAAATGCAATTAGACGAATGGTATTATGAAAGCTTTTAAAATTCAAACCTTCAGTGCCAATACTCATAAAAGCTTCAGGAAGTAGATCGCTAAGAGCTGACACTCACTGATTTCATATTGAGAGCAGGTGGCTCCACAAAGCGAGAACCGAGGTATTTAACAATGAAGGACGTAATGCAGAAAGAGACACGGTCCGGACGAAGAGAACGTACTATCAGCATCTTCTGGAACTTATCGCACTTAATCTCCCAGTCATCTAAAAACAAAAAACCAAAAACAAACAGGAAAAGCATAAAGCCAGGTAAATTCAGGGGTGAAGGTGTGAAGAAAAGTTAAAAGGGCAGTGAAAAAAAAAATAGGGAGGGAAAAGGCTGAGCAAGGGCAGTGGCAAAGTCTTCCTGCTAGTATTTTCATGCTGAGCCAAACTTGAAATTAACCAGTAGAAAATCTGAAAAGAGACATACATACAAACCCATATTTACTGCTGTTAATTTTTATATTGTCCATAAAATAACAGTTAAGTCAGAAATACCAGAGCAGATGCATCATTACACAAGTTAAATACATAGCACCGACAGCAGGATAATGTTTTCTTAATTAAAAACAGAAAGTGTTTAAAAAGTGTTTAAATATATTCTTTACTCTCACAATGTTGTTCTTTAGTCAAGAAATCAAAATAGTCGCAAAGCAGAATGAACAAGCTGCCTTTTTTTGCACACCAATACACCCAACCTTTCATAGTAAGATTTTCTTCAATAAGTACAAAAAAGAAAAATCCACTCCATAACACACACAGACCTGGCAATGGGGCATTCTCTGGCTCACAGTTGGTGAACCAAACGTTCCATTCTCGAGGGAACTGTTCAAAGGAGGACATGATGCCATGGAAGTTGGGCAGCTTATCTAACTCTGTGATGTTGTCCCAGCTGGAGTCTGCCAACCAACTGGTACATGGGTTATCCATCTGCTGCTCCTTATCAAGTACCTAGAAGCGCAGGCATCAATTGACGAATCTATCTTATCACTGTATCATAAATAGGCTAAACATTGATCTAAACAGTATCAAGCCTGTTTAGTGGTGAGAAAAATTGTCACGATTAACAATGTTCCAAAACTGTGAAAAAAAAGGTTTGTCTAGTTGGACTATTGTAAACTATTTGTTTTTCTTACAATTCCTCCTCGAAGGAAGAAGTTATACTGATCCATGTTCAGGTTTCCATCCACCTCCAGGATTTTTGCACACATCTGGAAGCTGAAGAGCAGTTTGTGGGCTTCAAACAGACCACGACACGTGTACCTGCCCAACAAAAAGAATTAATACATACCACAAAAGCTGTACCAAAATCATGGGTACCACAGCAGTTTAAGATATATATCTTTGTAAATCCCTATTGTGTAATAGAATGCCACATAAGCTCTTTTTTTTTTATCTGGACATGTTGGAGTACTGGGAGGCTAAGTGCGTAGCAAAGAGAGAAGTGGCAAAGGCAAAGGAAAAGGCTTATAGTGAGTTGTATGAGAGCCTGGACACCAAGGAAGGAGAGAAGGACTTGGATCGTTTGGAGACACAGAGAGACAGAGCTGGAAAGGATGTGAAGCAGATTAGGACAATTAAGGATAGGGAAAGAAATGTTTTAACGAGCGAAGAGAGTGTATTGAGAAGATGGAAAGAGTACTTTGAGGAGCTGATGAATGAGGAAAATGAGAGAGAGGGGAGGGCAGAGAGAGGGAAGACGGTGAATCAGGACGTGCAGAGTGTTAGTAAGGAGGAAGTGAGGGCAGCTATGAAGAGGATGAAGAATGGAAAGGCAGTTGGTCCAGATGACATACCTGTGGAGGTATGGAGATGTCGAGGAGAGAGGGCAGTGGACTTTATAACCAGATTGTTTAATACAATCTTGGAGAATGAGAGAATGCCTGAGGAATGGAGAAGAAGTGCACTGGTACCAATCTTCAAGAATAAG
>VUQH01040702.1:0-47997 GCA_015106775.1 Etroplus canarensis
GCAAACAATGCAAAGAGCAAACCCCTTTTTCATCTAAACCAGATGAACATTGTGCAAAAACCAAAATTGTGCAAAACAGTACACAAGAAAGGCACAATGAAAAGACAACACAAGAACAAGACACTAGCACCGAAAGAAGAAGAGGTGATGTGCAGTAGCAGTGGTTGAGGTAGTGCAGATTTGTGTGTGTGTCTCTATGTTTGTGAGTGAGTGAGTGAGTGAGTGAGTGAGTGAGTGGGACAGGGTTTATAGTGTTATGCAGGTCTGGGTTTGTGCGTGTGGGTGAGTGTGAGGGGGACTTTTGTGTAGGTCAGTCCTGGGTGGTTGAGGAGCCTGATGGCCTGAGGGAAGAAACTGTTACTTAGTCAAATTATAAACTCATACAGAGTGAAAAAAGCTATGCCAACCTCATATAGAACATTTACTGTGTGAAAAAGTGGGAGGTAGTAAGTCACTGGCAGGAGCAACGCTAAATGGAATAAAAATTACTATCTGCTTTTCTTTAAGTCTAATGTTAAACAAAAACCACTTTCATGCAGCATCTCTCCCACTGGGTGCAGTTGTCTGTATTGAGTTTATGAATTCAAAATTAATACAAAAATAAATAAATGAGTTTGGGGTCATAAAGCCAAAACAGTGGGCAAAAAGAGGCTAAAAACCTCTGTAGAACTGAGAGGAAACAGAAACCCTGGATAACTCAGTGGACTTACATTACATTAGACTGACTGTTGCAGCCTTAAAAGATTACTGAAACTAACAAAGACCACATGTGATGCCAATTTTTTAAAAAGTGTAATCATCTATAATACAAAACGTGTCCTGTTAATTTATGCAGCAAGTTGTGCAGAAAGGATAAAAAAAACACGAAACATGAAAAAAACCTGTTACATTTAAATGAGAAGCAACAAAGGCTTTAAACTATGCATGGAGAACTAGAGGAGATGGTGGCTCAGGGCTGTTTCAATCACAGATGTAAAAAATAATTAAAATAATCTTCAGGAAAATAATGAGTGGATGATTTTATAACTGTGCCACTACCAGACTGGAACAGACTAGTGCAACTCAGTTTGATGTGTCATGATAGCAAAATATAAAGAAAAAGCTTTTGTAATGCAGTATGCATCCCTGCCTCACAGACACAAGGTGGATGAACAGCATTCACTAAATGGTTTATCTCATGTTGTGCTTTGCTGATCATGGACCAGTGCGTACGATAACTGTAGGAAGTCTCTTCTGAATCCTCCATTAACCAAGTGAGTCTATGACTTAGAAACTGCTGTCTGTACCCCTGCTGTGAACATGCTTTTTCTTCAATACTGGATGAAATAAAAGGGAGTGACACTAGATTAGGAAGGCAACTTAATCTTCTGTGCATCACACTAACATGCTTCACTCACCTCATGTCATATACCAAACACGCCCTGCCAATTCAGCACTCTATTTAAGCTGCAGACAGTCTCTTCTCTCCCTCTGACTTTTGTCAGGGCTACTGCTTCTCTGCATTGCTGCCTGCTGTTTCAACCCCTCCATCCTTTCCCAGTTTTTTTTTGTATATATATATATATATATATATATATATATATTTGTAAACTAACTATATAAATGCTGCAGTAAAGCAGCTATTTCCAACATGAGTTGTCTAAGTGGACTACCTGTTGTGCTGCTATGGTTTCTGCTACTGTTCTTGTTCTTGTTTAGACATTCTTTTCCTAAAGCACCTAAACATGTGTTCACATCTTTCAGAGTACGTGGAAAGAGCTGTAAGCGAAAGCAAAACAAACTTTGTGAAAAAAGTGGTTTAGTCCGTGTTCCCCTGTAGGTGTCTACATGTCACAGGATTAAATGAGTTACAAACACCAGTTAATTCATCCTACTTAGAGCGTTCACTGAGCCATTCTCCTCAAAGGACTGCTCCTTCAAATCATCCTCTATTTCTTTCCCACAATGCACCATTAACCCAAACCCACTAGCTATTCTCCACCACCTCTGGCTCATTGGGTTCATGTTGAATGAGACTTGCTTGCTGATGGTGCTATGTAGACTTGCTGGTCTCTGGGGAAACTAGAAATACAGAACATTAATGAACTTTGGTGTGTTCACTGCTGCTAAATGGGGTGCTTATTTGAAATGTTTCTATTTCTGTTCTGGAGAAATGAGTAGGTGAAAAAAGTCATGGGTATGCACATTATGTTACAGTTTAAAATTAACATGTTAATAGCAACATAATAATAAATGCGGAAAACTATAGAAGTAAAAATTTAATGTAATGTGTAATTACCATGTAATGACCAATGTAATAACCAAGTAATAGTTTTCTGTCATGGTTTTTAGCTGAGTAATATTAGACTAAAATTTCTGTAATGGAACTAAAAGCAAACAAATTATAGATGTATATGAAACAAAAGTAATTCATCATAGTAATATTAGTAGGTTAATATTATGAAAGCAATACAGTGACAATATCTGGTCAGTATTTTGAATAAAACATTTTCATATAGTTACATTAATGAGTAAGTGACCTCATAATAATACAATTTCCATATTATAGTGCTGGAATTAATGTTAAAGTAAAGTTCCCTGTGAAAGTATTCATACCCTTTGAACTTTTCACATTTTATCATAATCACAAACATACATTTATTTAATTGGGATTTTAATTGACAGACCAACATAAAGTAGTGCATTATTATGAAGTGGGAGGAAAATGATTCATGGTTTAACATTTTTTACAATTAAAAATGAAAAGTGTGGTGTTCATATGTATTCAGCCCCTATACTTTGTAGAATCACATTTCACTGCAGTTCCAGCTGCAGGCACTGAAACTTTTGTCCATTCTTCTTAGTAAAACAGCTCCAGCTCAGTCAGGTTGGATGGAGAACGTCTGTGAACAGCAGTTTTCAAGTCTTCACAGATTCTCACTTGGATTGAGGTCTGGGCTTTGACTGGGCCATTCTAACACATGAAAATGCTTTGATCTAAACCATTCCATTGTAGCTCTGGCTGTATGTTTAGGGTCGTTGTCCTGCTGGAAGGTCAAGCTTCGCCCCAGTCTCAAGTCTTTTACAGACTCTAACAGGTTTTCTTCCAAGACTGTCCTGTATTTGGCTCCATACACAAGCATCAACAAGTGTGATGATTAACCCAGAAATACATTTTGTAGTTAATGTGAAATAACCATGAATCAGGGTTGCAAAATTGGAGTCTTCTTGTTTCTATTTAATTTTATAGTAATAATTAATTAAACCAAATGCTCAGAGGTATTACTGACACAAAAATCCCAACAACACTCAGATTTTCCCCCAGTTTGAACAAATAGGTTAGCATGAGGTAGTTATTCAGACAGGAGTATCCACAAAAAACTGATTAAACAGTTAAATATAGAAATTTCAAATAATGTTCCTTTAGTCAGTTTATGACCGTAACTTGTATTGAAATGTGAATTGAATGACTCAGTATCCCAGCTTCTGAATACAGTAAACTGCTGAGCTAGCATGTGTAGAACTAATCTGTAAATTTCATTCATGGCATTTCAACACAGATCTAATGGAAACTTCCTGATATATCAGCATCTGGACATCCTGAACCGCTACAAGATTGTATTAGCTGCAATATTCTCCTTTTTTCACTCAACCTGAAGCCTTGTCTGACTTAGCATTATCTGCTGCTGTCAGTAGCTCTCTTTATATAACATGTACATACAGGAAAAATATTCACATAAATACACTGAGACATACAAAGGCAGATTAAGATGGAGCAGAATGTGGATATTTTGCAGCTATTTTGTTGTTCATTCTTTAAAATTCATTGCTGATGGAGATTAATTTAGTCCATTCATCTTTTTCCTTTAAAGTACTATTCATGTTAAGTAACCTTTTTAGAAACCCTGCCACGAGCGTCTGTGCTCTGGGTTCACGCCATGCCGGTTGTTGTGGAATTGCTGGTAAATTTATAGATCTTGAATCTAGTAGTAATTATAAGATCTATATTCTTTCTTGACAACAACCATAGTTTTAGCTTTAATCACTTGCAGACAAATAATTCATGTATTCAAAGTTATTAAAATTGAATGTGCCTATTAGTAGAACAGTTAAAAGTGATGAAGCAACAAGGGAGAAGAACATATTGTCACAGTATTCATTTTAAAAGTTCACCTCTTATCTAGTTTTCATATTTTCTTGGTACCATACTTTTCATGCCTAAATTAGAGTGGGCTGTCACTTATTCAAGGAGTTGCCCGTTTGATCCCATCTTCCTCAATATGTCTCTGCACAAGACATTTAACCCCAAGTCACTCACAACTGTACAAGAGGGAGGGGTAGGAGAGCCAGAGGTGATCAAGCAGCCTTCCTTCTGTTAACAGGAAGTGATGCCATCAACAGAAATGTTTAAACCCATATTCAAGTCTGTTTGCACCTTCTGAGCTACTGTAGAAACACGACGATGTAACATGGCAGCACTGGACAGGGGACCTGCTTCAACTGTGAAAATAAATATCTTCTCATGAGAAATGTATCTTTCAGCTGCTCCCTTGTATTCTCCACCAAGGGATCACCACAGCGGAGTAATTTGGCGAAGGTTTTACATCAGATGCCATTCCAGACACAGCCCCCATGGTGAGAGAGACTTATTTCCCCACCAGAGACCTTCCTCTTGTAAAGCCCCTGTCACACCTTGTTGATTTAGCAAGCGTATGCTGACGTATGAAAAAATCTGCAAATACCCTGGCCCACGTTATTAAGTTATTGGTAAGTTTTGTATAAGTGAAGAACACACGGAAGTACTCTGGTATACGTTGTAGTATGGCATGCATGCAGTAAATTTCCCGACATATGCCAGCATATGGCTCTTACGTCCCACATATAAGGACCATATGTTGCAGGTACTTTATGCATACAGAGACTCACTTTCCTCATATGTCGAAATATGTGGAGATAATGTCTAGCGTACCAAAAATGTATTAATAACCTATGAGTAATGTATTTTTAGCATACTGTATGTGTAACATATTGAACTTACCTCCAATGCATATTGATGTTTGTAGATGTATTTGACGTGTTCCGATCGTACTGACATACAGCCACCATATCATGGCATAAATGCTGCATTTAAGGGCAGTGGTATAAACACGCTTCTAGTTGTGAATGCCAGCAATACGCTAGCATTCTTTGATATTACGTTTTATATATGTTAGCAATATGTTATGTATACATCTATTTAACATCATTGTTCTGGGTATGCCAGCCTTTTAGAGGCCTTTGGATGCATCAGCATAAGCTTATTAAATCATCATGGTGTGAGAGGGCCCAAAAGTGAATGCACAAACCCCTATGCTATACTAAAATAATAGCTTTTCATCAGTGAACAAAAACAGTAATTGTTCTACAGAGATTTTTTTCACGATAACAAGGGTAAATTTGTATGTTAGATGCCATTTCTATAACAGATCAGCTTAACTGTTACACACTGCACCTTTAAGGTGGAGGCATTTCAGTGAGTTCTGGTCTGGAGCCTGTTTAGATTGCCTTTTTTTTATGGGGGGTTTGTTTCTATATTGGCCAAAAAAGACTTTTTAACTGTGTCTTCGATCTAAGTTCTGTGTTGCATTTCACTTCAATGTCACTGTTTTCTGGGGATATGGTTGCTATTGCTTTATTAGTAGTGGTTGTGATCATGTAACTGTCACTAACACTGGACATGTTTTAAGCTATTATATTTTGTAGTTAATTTTTTTCTTGACCCATAAGAACCCACGGTGACATGCATGTAAAAAACACTTCATATGTTCTACAATCTTCCTTATAAAGCTTCATGCTTGACCTTAACTTATGAAGTCCCTGAATAAAAATGGGTCTGGGTTCTTATGGGTTTAATTGAGTTTACATATGTGTTATTCTTTTGCTGATACATGTCAGATAGAAGAAAGTAAAACTACAGTGGAGACAATCTTACTACCATACAAGTCAAATTCCAAAGCAACAGTATGTCCCCACAGAGATCACAGGAAAAAAGAGCATCCACACCACATGCTGCACACTTTATGTGCCATAATAAATCTTGCTGGTGTTTATATTGTTGGTGCAGGCTTCAGCTCACCGTCCCCCATGAAAGACCAGCTGTCAGTTAAATGATTCCTGAATGCCAACAGAACTTTAGCTGAAGGGTCTCAAGGTAGAGAGATGATGGGACTGACTTTAAAGCAATCAGGTGCTTATCTGCAGGACATTCAGAGATGCTAAATTCAACAAGCTGGAGAACCAAAAGAAGGCCAAACAGACAAATTCATCCCACTGAGCATGAAACATGCCTCTTCACTTCAACAACAAGATCTGACGTGAGCCTGAAAAGGCCACAGCTCGCCAGCGCGGACTGCAAAGATACTTCACTGTCAGACTTGAGGCTTATCATGTTCAGTTGAGCTGTCAGCAGCTGTCTTGAAACAGACACCCCAGCAGGAGGGTTTTAGACCCTTCTCCTTTCTAAAACAGGCAAGGGGAGACTTGGAGGACATAAAGAATTTAGACACAGCATAGTAGAACTGCACATAAAAGTCTGTCAGATTTGGTGAGTAATTTGAGACCATAATCCTGAGCAACATTCTCTGGAGAGCATTACTTACCACTGCAGGAGCTTTTTCCTACCATGAATATTAGCCTGATTATACAACTACAGTCCAAGGCTTGATATGCAGAATCCACCTTACACATTCTGGATGTTTTTGAGACACTGGGTGCTCCCTCACCCCAACAAACTCAACGGGAAGCTGGAGGGTGGCCATTCACTGTGACATTAGTGGTTAAAGGGCCACATGACCCTAGAAGAAGAACCCAGCAAAATCAGCCTCAAGATAGAAGCATGCAATCGGCAGTAGCTACAGACTGTCCAGTTGCACAGAAAACAATTCTCAAAGAATATTATGCATTCATTTATACATGTTGACCCTACACACTGTAGGTCTGGCATGTTTCTTTGCCTGGGCCTGAATTTCTGAAACCTGGCATTCACATCAGCACATAAAATGTGCCCTGGGAGCTTCATTGCATGACTGAGCAACTGCAGTGCAAGCCTCACATCACCAAACACAATACCAAGTGATGGATGGAGTAGTGTAAAGCACACCATTACTGGACTCTGGAGCAGTGTAAATGTGTTCTGTGGAGTGAAATCACACTCCTCTATCTGGCACTGGGTTTGGCAAATGCCAGGAGACTGTTACATGCTTGACATTCTGGTTTGGTGGAGGAGGGATCATGCTATGAGGTCGGCCTGGGCACCTTAGTTCCAGTTGAAGAGGAATCTTAATGCTTCAGCTTACAAAAGACATTTCACACAATTCTATGTTTCCAACTCTGTGAGAACAGTTTGGGGAAGGTCCATTTCTGTTCCAGCATGACTGTGCCCCAGTACACAAAGCAAGCTCCATAAAAGCATGGTTGGATGAGTTTGGTGTGAAAAAACTTGATTGATCCACACACACTCGGGATGAACTAGAATGGAGATTGAGAGCCAGGCCCTCTCATCCAACATCAATGTCTCACCTCAACAATGCTCTTCTGCATGAATGAGCAAAAATTCCCACAGACACACTCCAAAATCTTGTAGAAAGCCATCCCAGAAGAGTGGAAGCTGGTATAGCTGCAAAGGAGGAACCAACTCTATATTAATGCCTACAGATTTAGAATGGGATGTCATAAAAGCTTTTGTCCATATAGTGTATATATCATGTTTTGCACTGATATTTTGCACAACCACTTCAGAATATGTCTCAGCAGATGGCTGCTTGTTTTTGTGAAAATCTAGGCTGTACTCTCAACTGACAAGAATAATTTTAAATTGTACAACATATTGTAAATATGATTTTGAGGGGTACATTTATTTTTTACTTTAAATCTTAAAAAACCCCTTATGTTTAGTCTATAAAGCCTGCTCTATGGAGCAACTTTTTATTCAGGTAGTCCTATTAAGTGCTTGCATATTCTTAGGATTTAATAATTAACCAGTTTCTTGAGCAATAAAGAATTGGTATCATAGAGCTGATGTAGTATGAAGGCATCACATATGACCTGCATTGTATGATTTATGGCTGTAAAGCTGCTAAAGTACAGTTACAGCATCCGTATCTGCAGCTGCTTTTTCAACACTGAAGCAAGGCCACACTTTATACCTTCCTTGAGTTCCAGGCAGATATTGTCAGGCTACCTTTTTTCCATCTCTGAGATTAATGGCCATTTCATCCACCAATTTATTTGCTAATGTTTTCAATAAAATGGGCTCTCTTTGCACTTAAGCATCTCTGTAGGACAGTTATATTTTTAGCAATACAGTTACTGAATATTTACTTTCAACTCTGCATTTGCCTTCGTTAAAACACACGTGTTCATTTTATTAGGTAAACCTGTTTGTTAATGCAACTCCATCTATTCACACACACAGAAATGGTCAAGACAACCTGCTGAAATTTAAACAGACCCTTAGAATGAGGAAGAAAGGTGATTTAAGTGACTTCGAGTGTGGTTGCTCATGCCAGATGGTCCGGTCTGAGTATTTCAGAAACTGCTGAACTACTGGTATTTTAAACATGAGCATCTCTAGGGTTTACACAGAACGGTCAGAAAAAGAGAAGATTCACATAAGCAGTTCCCTGGGCAAGAATCCCTTGTTGATTCTTGCCCAGATTAATGGATTAATAAAGTATTCTGATTAATGCCAGAGGAGAATGGCCAGACTGCTTTCAGCTGACAGGAAGACAACAGGAACTCACATAACCACTCCTTACATCCAAGTTATGCAGAAGAACATCTCTATATAGCATGCTGAACCTTGAAGCAGATTGTGTACAGCAGCAAAAGACCACACCAGATGAGCACAGCTCACAAAAATTGGACAATAGAGGAGTGAGAAAAGCTTTCAAGGTGTGATGAGCTGCAGTTTCTGCTGTAGCATTCAGATTGTAGGGTCAGAATTTGGCTCCAGCCAACAGTTGAGGCTGTTAGTGGTGGTGGTAATGTAATGGTGTAGGGGATATTTTCTTGGCAAACGTTGGGCCCCTTAGTAGCAAATGAGCATCGTTTAAACACCAAAGCCTGAGTATTGCTCCTGATCATGTCCATCCCTTTATGACCAGAGTATACCAATCTTCTGATGGCTGCTTCCAGCAGGATAATGCACCACATCACTAAGTTCAAAACATCTCAAGCTGGTTCTTGAATGCGATAATAAATTCACTGTACTCAAAAAGCCTTCACAGTCAGTCATTTTATTCCAGTAGAGCGCCTTTGGGATGTGGTGGAATGGGAGATTTACATAATGGATATGCAGCTGACAAATCTGTGCAACGCTATCATGTCAATATGGACCAAAATCTTCAGAATCTTGTTGAATTTATGTCATGAAGAATATAAACGCATTTCTTATGGCAAATAGGCAGTCCAACTTAATACCAGCAAGGTGTAACTAATAAGCTATTGAGCATATGTCATTATTACACATTATATCAACACGTTATTTAGAACTGAATAGAGTATCACACATGAATGACATTTTTCACTATTAAGAGTTGTCGAAAACAAGACAAAAACAGACCCGGTGAGCTCATGTTGTGAAACAGAAAATGAGCTTTATTCTCATGTTAATGTCTTAACATACAAATCACATTCTTTTTAATAAAAGAAAGGTTCAATCAGTACCTGGCATCTAGATGCTTTCTCTACAAATACAACCACTTCACGTTGTATCCTGCTCTCTAACCTACACTATCTATTCATAAAAATAGTAACATTACAGTTTGTTTCTGTTTACTCTTTTAGCCCAATAGTCAAACAGGTGGACCAATTTTTGTTTGAAAAACTGTGCAAGAGTAGATCCCTTTTTAATGTTTCAAATGAGACGTGATCCTTTTTTTCTAATTAAGAATAAAAGGCCATCAATGAAATGTAAGGAACTGATGTGATACATAAAAACATGAATTAGTTACAATAGAAATTAGAGTACCTATTCATAGTTTGCTGGAAACCTTGGAACAGTTTATGTTTAAGGTTCACAGATAAACAAGTGCAAAACAGAAATAAAATGATAAAGTTGCCTTAGTGGATTTTGGCACAATAAAGATACAGGATATGGTTTCGAGGAAGGGAAGAATATTTTTGTCAATATTTTTTGCTTCCTGAATAAAAAATACAATTAAATAACAATGAAAAGTCTAACATTTAAACGGAGCAGAGGAAAATACAATAAGATATTACCCTGCAATTTTGCTTCATAGTGTCTCTTTTAATGAGTAAATAAATGACTGACAACCAACCACAAAAAACAAAAATAAATTCTTTAAAAAACATGCTAATACCTGCTAAGACATGACGTGACTGCCAGACGTTCCTAGGCGTATGACCTAGTAAAAATACATGTAATATATATTTATATATATTTATATATTTGTTTTTTCCTGTATCTGCATACTGTATATGGTATACTCTATAGTGTTGTTAAATACATGTTAAAGAGAGAGAGAGAGAGAGATAGTTACACAGTGGTCTGTCTAGCCCTGGAGTGCATTCTGAGGAGTTAACCCGTTGGCCGCCACTTCGACCTACCCGCCAAACCTCACCATTGTCATGCGCTCTATTTAGTACTGGTCTCAAATCAGCCTCTAAATCATCTAGTCAACCAAGGGTGAAATGATGCATTGAATCTCGAAGAGAAACTAAAAAATAAATCCTCAGTGTTCTGGCTAAGTGATCAAGGGCTGGTTCCAGATCAGGCCTCTTCTCTGAAGGCACTTCCGAAAGGCCCATAAGCTGTCCACACACCCAGCTACTACAGAAACGCAATGCATAGAGCAAACATCAATGTGTTTTGAGTTTTGATGGCCATCACTGCTGGCAGTTAGGCTCAGTAAGAGCAAAGCTACATACTTCAAGAGGTTTGATTTTTTTTGTTTTGTTTTTTGCTTTTTTGATGAAATACCATGTGGAATGTGATGTCTGATCCTGGCATTCCATTTCTATAGCATAGTATCAATGTAATTCAGGTCAGTTGAAATTGTCATTACAATTGTGAACAACAGTCTCAATGTTTTGTTGTTTTTTTTTTTTCACGCTCACAAACTCACACACAAAACAATACAATTAGTTGTCAGTCGTCATTAAACGGGTGCATAATTTTAGGGAAACCACAAACGCCATTGGTACACGGGCGGGTCAGAGGTGGTTGAACTTCATTAGTGATGAGGTTTGTGTACATGGGGGTGGGGCACACGCATTCAAGCATATGTTGAACATCAATATTCAGACTTGTCTTTTGACTGTAAACGGACGCTTACAATGCAGCATTACAAATACACCACCAGAAACCCTTAGGGAAGACTGAATGAACTCTAACTTTGATATCCAGTGCTACTAACCTTCTCCGGAGTAGGCTCTGATTAAAATTCATAACAAAGACAAAATAAAAAAATAATAATAATTTACACAACTAGCTCAAAGTAGTGTACCTATTGGTGTAGTGTGAAAGGGTTAATTAGTGCTTGGGGAATGGGGGGGAATGGGAAAGCTGAAGCTTGCTGTAATGGCTGCCAGTCTCCTCTAGGGGCAGCCAAGTGGAGTCCACAGGACTTTACTTTGTTCTTGATCAACTATAGTCATGATCTGAGTGCAAATGTAAGGAAGGGTGCCGCCTTGGACAATACCTGAAAAGACAAGATTACTTGTTGAAAGCTAAGCAAACATTATATTCTAAATGTAAAATTTTGTGCTTTATTTGCAAAATAAGCAATGGTTTGTGATGAGTTTATTAGTTTATATCACCTGTTTGTATACAAACCTGTGAAGAATTTGCTGTATTCTTGTTCTATCTTCTGTGCACTTTCAAATTGTTCCTTGGAATGTTTTTGAGACACCTTGTCCCGCAGATAAACTGGATCTTTCTGTTCCCTGTAGGGGAAAAGTAATAGTCAATGAGATCAGAACCTATACGTAACTACATAATAAAGTATTGGGCCACTCTTCATGATTGAATTCAGGTGGTTCATCCAGTCCAGTTGCCTAAAGCATTGCCTTCAGAAGCCACAGCAACTCAGCCATGAAGTGGTAGACTACATCAAGTTACAGAACAAGGCTGCATATTGCATAAAAGTCACAAACGCTCTGCTGACTCAGTAACTGCAGAGTTCCAAACCTCCTCTGGCATTAACATCAGCACAAAAACTGTGCACTGGGAGCTTCATGCCATGGGTTTCCAAGGCTAAGCAGCTGCACGCAAGCTTTACATCACCAAGCACAATACAAAGCATCAGATGGAGTGGTATAAAAGCACACCACCACTGGACTCTGGAGCAGTGCAAATGTGTTCTATGGAGTGATGAATCACACTCCTTTATCTGGCAGTCTGATAATTGAGTCTGGGTTTAAGGATTGCCAGGAGAGCATACATGCCTGACTGCATTGTGCCAACTGTAACGTTTGGTGGAGGAGGGATCATGCTATGTCTTTTTTTTTTTCCCCTTTTGGAGTTGGTCTGGGCCCCTTAGTTCCAGATGAAAAGGAATCTTAATGCTTCAGAAAGAGGGGACCAACTCCATGTTAACCCTCTGGAGTAGACAGACACACCAGTGCATCCAAATCCGTGACTGTGACATGACCAAACTTTTGATCTTAGGGGCAGGGGCTGCAGCCATGTGATCATAAGCAGTCATGTGATTTGGACGCACTGGAGAGGGTTAATGGTTATCGATTTAGAATGGAGTGTATTAAAAAGTCCTGTAGTTGGCCCAATACTTTTGTTCATATAGCGTATAAATCCAACACCATTCACAATGGAAATGTAGAAAAGCTATAGTTCCATAGTGTCTAACTGAGCTTTTAATCATTTGAAACTTCTCATACATAACTGGAAAATGTAGCCCAATTTCAGACTTCACCACCCCTTTTTTGCATAAATTAAGCACAGCACTTGTATTAAAATCCTAATTTTAAAAATGTGACATCATCAAGAAAAGATCTACAAACACTAAGTGAAAAGGGGATACACCATTTCCACTGACAGACTTCATTAAAACAAAAAAAAAAAAGCCAGGATGTTTCACCAGCTGTTTGGGATTATGCAAGTGTGTGTTGGAGCAGGGTGCTTTTACAGACGCGCCAAAGGGTTCACATGGTGGTATGGAGAGTGTGAAGGCTTATCCTGCTCCATCCATCCATCCATCACACACACACACACACACACACACACACACACACACACACACAGAGGAATGCCCACAGTACTAGGACTTCCCTTCATAATTCTGTCCAAATGTGTGTTATGAAACAGGCTGCTACTTACTTGATCTGTTTGGCATTTTTGTAGCGGACAAAGACCACAATTGGATAAATGTGAACACTGTGGAGCCGCTCAATGGCGTGCGGTGCAATGTCAAGCAAGCAGTGACAGCCCTGGATCAAAAATAAAAAAAGCAGAAACTAACTTAACAGCAATACACCATTTAAAAGAAATGATCCAAAATCATTAACAACTGTTTTCACAATGAAGAATCTTGATTTTTATTCTCCATTATCTAAGATTAAAGAGCTGCAATTGTGAAAGCTTATCTTGACCAAATGCTGAGATTAAAGTCAGACAGAAGTTGCTTCATCCTTCCTGATAAAAATCAGATGAGAAAGAAAAGCACTGAATAATACCTTATCTGTTATTTCTTTTATAGAAGCAACTGTGGTCACATCAAAATGTCCACTTCTGCGCTTGTAGTCGATGAAGAGACAGTCTTTGACACCCCGCTCGATGGCTTGCTGAGATGCCTTCATCACCTCTGCAAACAAAATGGAAAAAGTACAAGAGTTAAGATAGCTGCTATAGAACAAAGTATGGATAGTTCAGAGTCCTCAAAGTTAGGACGTAAACAAATCTTAAGATACTACTAAATGTTTTCTAATTTAAACTCTAAACTGATACTCCTAAAATGCGACTCAGTTCATTTGTTAGGTAGATTGTGTATTTTTTCTCCAGATGTATAGAAGTGAAACATCTAGATGAAGTCACCTCACCCAGTAAACATCTGCAGAACTTCCCAGGAGATTCTTTCACCAACATCTCCTTGACGGGGTCCGTGAGAGGCCCAAGGATGAGTACCGGTCGGGGAGAGGTGCACTCCACCTTCTGGACTCGTTGGTATGCCAAGCTCACACAGTCTGAACAAACAGGGCAACATGGGGCAATCAAATACGCTGTTCAGCAAGAATTTTCACCATGAAATGTATAATTTTAAAGAACATCTAAGCTTTTGATCTCACCATCAAGGAAGGGGATGGAATCAGTGCTAATGGTGTCCAGAGCCACCATCTCTTTGCTGTCTTTGGAGCTGCTGCGCTTGTGTTTCTGTTTCCTTCTGAAAAACGATCTACGGGCTGCTGCAGAGAGAGTCTTACTGGAATCGTCCTTCATTTCTGTCACACTGTGTCTGCGATAAAATTCTTGGTCCATCCTACATCACAAACAAAACAAAGATTTTATCCAAGAGGATCCAAACAGGACAAAGCTGTGCATGCATCACTGTATAAAGGCTATGTGTTGATCCCTCAAGTTTTTAAGACATGTGGTCTACAATCATTCAAAGAGTCAGAAAGAAGGATTATCCAGAAATAAGCTCATTGGCTTGTCGATTACAAGTCATTAGCTAAATGACCTTGAGGTTTCACAGACATATCCACTCCTTGTTTGTTATATCCAGTTTCAAAACACCACAATATCGACAGTGAAAATGTTCAGCTTGGGTCTTCACACTCTAATGGGTAACATCATGGTGGCTACTTCTGTCTCTTAGATTGTCTCTGACAGAAGTAAACCTTTTTAGCTACAAGTAAAAATATGTTTTTCTTTAATTCTAAGGGTTGTTTTACAGATATCAAAAGTCCATCTGCTGCATTTAGGTTAGAGTAAAGCTTTAGTTCTGAGGGTCAAAGGTTGTCTGGACAAGATGAAACTATTGTAGACTTCTGACACAGATTAGGAGTTCAAATGCAAAACAAGGTGACTTTTATTCAGAATTTACCGTTAATGGCTAATAGTCAAATATACTGTTTATCAGCATTAATGAGATAAGATCGTGCAGTGCAGTTTAAAAAAAGTGACTTTACAGATGTTTCCTAAATTTTAGCAGGATGGGAGGGGTAATTGTTACAGGTGTTGAAAGCTCAAAAATGTGTTTAAGTGTGTATTTTCAATCTCCACCCACATGTACTTGCTGGGGATCTGCCCCCTCTGGATCTGCTGTGCATTCTCATCTAGCTGCCAGGCCATCCAGGTTCCAAAGATGCCCTTTGGTAAAGACTCATCCACATACAGGATGTCATCCTTCTTAAAACTGAGGTCCCCCTCAGCCTCCCCCACCCTGTCGTAAAGTGCTCTGGTGGGAGGAAGAGACAAAGATAGATAGGGAGTTATGAATAACAGAGCGGAACGAAGGAGCAAAAGAGCATCAAGTTGATAAAGTAAGAAAGGAGGTGAGGTATCAGACAAGATAAGTGTGAAGAGAACAAGATAAAGAATCAGTGACATAGATAAAGGGTAAGAAAGGAAGTGTACAGTTTATTGTCAATACATGCCTTGCTTTCCTCCTGTTGGAGGTCTGTAACTCATTCCCAAGCAGCCTATCTGTGACAACCAGGGAAGCTGAGTATATTTACTGCAGATGACATCACAAGCCTACTTGTCTATATGACAAGTGCCTGCAGCAGCTGTGGCAGCAGGCCCAAAAAGATTTCCAACAATAAAAGTGACTATTTTAGAGCTTAATTTTACATTCCTATACAACATCTCTTTCATACCCTCTAAAATGGACGTAGTGATGGATCTGGTGTGTGCTGAGATCAGATAACCTAAATCTGTAGTGTGATTAGCATTGCTGCAGTGACACGGTGGATCTGGGACATAATTGGTTAGATGAGAAAGAGTCCAGCTTGTCCAAAGGCTCTCTTGGTTCTATATATAGCAGAATGGAAAGAGATGAGGCTGCTTTGGGGAAATTAACGTTCTCCTTCTATAGAGCAGTATCACAAAACTCCAGCAATGACCTACAGCACGTGCAATGAAAATACAAACACATACCTAATATAAAAGCCATCTCCTGGAATATCTTTGACCATGCTGAAGTCATCAGGCCGATGCTGCACCTTTAATGTGACCGTCTCTGCAGGCTTCAGCATCTCAACATACACTTCTTCAGCTGTCTTATTCTTCATATTCACCGAGTTGTACTGAAAGAAAGGAGTGTGCAAAAACCAGGAGGCAGGTGAACTTTATGTCATAAAAATAAAAAACCCAGGGTGAAATCAGATGAATGTTTACACTCAGTGAAATAATTTTCTTGGCCTGTGAAGGCTGCACAAGCAAACAACATTTCCTCTGAGCTTTCAGCTGTATTAAAGTGTTGCAGTATTGATTTGTGCCATGTATGGGCGAAGAAAACAAATAGGATGTGAGAGTGAAGGACAGACTGATGCTATGCAGCCTGATGACAAAGCTGCATGGCAATTCAGATAGCAGGCTCTTTGTGGCATAGAGCTAAAGTGGGAGAATGGCAGGAAATGTCTATCATGAGTTTGTGATGTTCTGGAGAAATTGCCAACTTGGAGTGGGAAAGAACACAGATGAAGAGGAGAGGAGATCAATGACAAACAATGACAGGCAGGGAAAAAGAATGCCAGCACCTTCTGGCATTACTCACATCTGAAGAAACAATAGCACAAAAAGTTATGAGAAACAGCAAACAACAAATGAGAGTTTAGCTTCTCTCCAAAAACAGGAATTACACCTACAGATTTTTACCATTTATCCAAAAAGAAAAAAAAATAGAAAACACAGTATCTCACTAAAAAAGAAAAAAATCTTACAAGTGCAGCATCAGGTATGGTTTCTGTCACATTTTCACAACTAACAATCACCTGCATATCAGAAGGTTATGAAACAGCAGTAAACTGTAGCCATACCACCCACCATCACAATTAGATTGTCAACCAGTGGGGAACACTGCAGTAAAATATGGGCAAAATTACAAAATGAACATACATAAGACTTTGTAAAAACAAGAAGGCAACCCAAAGAGAGTTAGACCTGAACCTCAGACTAGCAGTATGTGTTTTACCAGTAGCGCATCATTTAGTGAGTTTCCTTAAAGCTACCCTGTTTTCCAGGCAGCAACTGTGTGTGTGTGTGTGTGTGTGTGTTGTATTGAGGCGTCTAGAGGAACATAACTATAGAAAACAACTTACGTAAGGCTTTTTCCAAACTGGCAAAAATCATGTGAAAACTTGACGTGTCACCTTTTGGCTACAAAAGATAATATCTCCAAGACCAGGACCAATGCCTTTGTGGGATAACCCAGATCAGATCCAAGTGAGCTCAAGAAACAAACTAATGTGCCAAAGAGGAGTGATTTTCCTTCACAAGTACTGTATACTACTGTTACTGCATTAAAAAACAGAAAAAGAACATGAAATTTGGTGGGGGGGGGTCGTCAGGGTCAGATTTACTTCTGGATCAGATCCAGCTTCATTTTATTTCTGTCTTTAGGCGGACCTGGGTTTTGTTCACTGCTTGGTAGGTACAAAAGTCAACACCGAAGTAATATTTGTCTCATACGTATAAAATTTTAACTTTTTCCTGTAGTACATTCATATTTGGGCCAGAGAGCTGAAATTGAATAGAAACCTACAACTTCCCTGGGGTATGCTTAAAAGTTTGGTTCAGCTTATCGAAAATCTGTAATGAGTTATTGCAAAAACATTGCAAATCTCTGTTTCAGACAAAGCAGCAGCAGCAGCAGTCCTCAAAACCATAATATTTCTCAACTTTTGTCTGAGAGATATTGAAACTTCAACTTAAAAAGACCCACCTTTCTAGTTACCCATCTGACCTTGAATATGGCATATGTGTTTGTATCTGAAAAACTCTACAAATGTATAAATATATTTAACTGTAATATTAACTGTATGAATGTAAAGAACAAAAGTTACATAAACATTTTTAGTTGCAAAAATGTTTGCGTATACATGAAACTATCAAAATTAATTATAAAACTCCAAGTGCGTGTA
Source organism: Etroplus canarensis (assembly GCA_015106775.1). Classification (NCBI taxonomy): domain Eukaryota; kingdom Metazoa; phylum Chordata; class Actinopteri; order Cichliformes; family Cichlidae; genus Etroplus; species Etroplus canarensis. Next base: position 18,079 of record VUQH01040702.1, read on the forward strand.
TGTAACAATGAGCCCATACCTCCAGGATGAGGTCCCCAGCAAGTAGCCCATCCGGCCCTCTGGCAGGACTGTCCTCATCCAGACTCTCTATATAGACACCCCGCAGGTTCCCTCCACAGAGTATGACCCCTACTTCCACTCCAGGTCTGCGTACCGTTACAAGCCGTGGTTCACCCACCTTTCTGCTTCCCTCAGATGGCATCCTGGAGGACAAAAAAGTCAGTTACAGAGATCCTGGAGTATAACTGTGTTTCATGTAACAATCATTCTTTTCATACACAACTTATTAAGAGTTTTTTTCTTTAATTAATCTTTGTGCACATGCTTACCTGATAAAATTCTGAGGGCTGGTAGTGGGTGTGGTTTGCTTGGAAGAGGGAGTGAGGGTGCCCTCGTCCTGTTCACTGAGTGTATCGATGGTGGAGTGATTGTCAGGAGTGGCAGCCCCGCTCCCCTGTGGAGTTGACTGAGTGCTGACCGGCTCCAGACGGGAGCTGCTGCGCAAAATAGGAATGCTTTGGTTTTGATTCAGCTGATGACAATCATGTTTAATGTACTTCATAAATGTCAAGAAGTGTTCTGTGCTTTATTTGATATAAACTTACTCTGGCCAAAACAAGCACTAAAAAAGTCTAAATATGGATAAACACCAGCTTCTATTAAGTACAATGTGAACCAGCCAAATCTATTCATTTTAGATAGACTTATGGGATAATCACAAGAATTTACAGTACAGAAATGCTGTAGCTTTGTTGTAGCATCAACTAAACTGATTTTTCTACCTAAAGATTTTCTTTTTCTATATTTGTTATACTGAAATATTCTGCATATTTAGAGACACTTTAAATTCAATCCATTATATCACTTTCAGGTCATCTGTCATACTATGACGGTATGACTAGTACGAAACATGTCATACTAGTTCCTGTCCAGTTTAAGGCAACCCCCTATGCACACTGATAATATTTAAAGACAAATCGCTACATAGTTAAACACATCTCTACACCCGGGTGAGCAAATGCTGTTTCACAGATTTCTGAATGTACATTCACCTAGAAAAGTGCAAGTTAAATGTATCATCTGGCCTCACTGCCAAAAAGGATTTAGAATGCACCTGGAACTGGTTTAAGAATCAGCCAAACAAAACACTCGGGATTCAGAATAAAAACTAACCCCACACTGACAAACAAGAAACAATGCATTACCTGGAGCGAGAGTGGTTGCCCAGCTGGTACATGTGTGGGTTGTACTGCGCCATGATTGTGATGGTGTCACACTGCTGGCCGATTATGAGACGAGCCTGCTGCTCTGTAGCGTTCCGCAAGTTGATTCCATTGTACTGATGAGAGAGGAAAAGGGTGATTAGGAAGAGAATTTTAGGAGAGACAATGAACAGAGAGATGGGAACACAGTATGTGCCCACCCTATCGAGAGTTTGAAGTTTAATAGCAGCACTTTGTGAAGAAGACAGACATGAGATCTAACATGGAATTAGTTTCAAACTCATTTCCCCAGTCTTTAAAAAGGAAAAAAGGCATGCATATTTCCCTTGTATCAAATGTAGTGCTGGAGCAATAAACTAAATGAATAAAAACTTAGTCATAGCTATGTTAAATTGGTATTTTATCTAAGCACTGCATGCACCTCAGCCCTTAAAAACAAACTTTGATTATACTGAACAGAGCTGCAGATCATGGGGCATCTTCCTCCATTTTAAATGAACTTCAACTATAATACCAAAAGAACTATATTAATGAGTTATCTATTAATATCTTAGTTTTGAACAGATATGCTTAGAAATTTTGCTTTTTGAACTGTCTCTCTTATCTGCTTGTATCCCAGTAAAAACATGAACAGAGCACATTATTCCTGAACAGCCCACACACTGTGGCTATGCTATCAAAGGGGAAGTGACAAGCCGAAGCACTGTTAAAGGCTCCACTGCTTTATGTAATAGTGAAATAAATCAAGACTGTGCAACACGCACTAAATTTCTGCACACATGGTGGAGTATATATCTTTACTTCAAAACATCCCCACTAAGTGTTTTTCTTTTTTACTACTCAAACTGTGCATCATCTACAGCTACAGTAAAACGACAGCTTGGGCAGTTATTTGATTTGGGTGAAAAATGCATTTCAGCAAGTATTAAAATACTGGGAACTGCAACAGCACTAATGAATACAGCCCTCTAGGAAGTGAAGCCAAACAGAATCAATGTATGGTAGGCAGCAAAATGACTGCGCCTTTGAAGACAGAATATATTAGTGGCATCTGTATTAGTCTGTTTCTGTATTCCTTTGCTCCATTACAGGCATCAGATAATACATTCTTATTTTATTCTGCTTGAAGCTATGTAACCTTTTTGACCAACAGTAGGTTGTTCATACCTCCAGTAATTGGTCTCCATACTCCAACCCTGCCTGGTGGGCGATGCTACCTCCAGTGACTTTAGAGACAAAGATTCCACCGTTCTCCCCACTGACAATGGAGATGCCCAGAGGCTCTGCACCTTTGTGCACAATGACATTGCGGGGTTCCTCTAAGTATGGCCTGGTGGGAAAAAGGAATTTGCATGAATGAATAAACATCACAAAAAGCAGTTATACTAGGACACCACACAGGAGTAAGTAGAGAGGGTAAAAGGGGGATGTGACATTTTGATAGCTAGGCTGGCAAATTTTTTTTACAGATCTGGGGAGTTACTTCCTAGCCAGGCTTTTGCTTAAGTTATACAAAATTATATCTGGTTCAACTACTAAACACATTATGATTTAAAAGCTTAACTTAAGGTTTAAGAATATATAATCCTGAGTGTCAATATCCCCCCAGGCCTGTAATGGATCATCACTGCAGACTGCCACTTTATGATGGTCCTACAGAAGAAACTGAAGGTTTACAGACACTGTGTACAAGAATGAAAGCACAGGCACGTGAAATCCCTTCACATGAAGAAGATTTGCATGAACTTTGTGGGTCTTCATAACAAGGTGGCTTTGGACGTGGCTTACAATTTCATGTAGGCAGATAAGAGGAAATGGATTAGCAGCCAGAGACTAGGGTAAACAGAGTGGTGGTGTACAAACAAGCCCATGACCCAGAAGCTTGAGGTTGAATAATAATACCATTGCATAACATACATATTGCAGACTAAAAGGTGACTTGGCCTAAAGGCAATAATGCACACATGCATTTTGACTGTGTCATCATCACAGAGCATGGACTGCTACATGCACCCTCTTAGATACAAATGGTTTTCTTACATGGCGGGAGATATGGGTGGGCACATAAACACCGAACCTTTGAAGCTCAAAGTGTAGCAAATCAAGGTTTGTGTGTCCTGAGGCACAAATCATACTGTTGCATGCAAAGAACTAGCAGTCTCAGAATTAGACCACTCTCTTGGGGTGGATGAAAAACATCAAAACCTCTTGTTGCATTCCATATAGTGCACGTAAATTGTACAAGACTTTTGTGCTCCTCCATATTATCTAACTAAATATAACGTGAACGACGTGAGCTGGGGAGAAGGCTAGGGGCATTTCCTTGTTTGTAGCACTGTGAGAAAGAACAAACCTGAGGCTCCTGAGAGAGGAGAACCTCGGCCTTGCAGCCAGAGGAATCCTTAGAAAAGAGCGATTACGGTAAAGTGATCTGGAAGCGAAAAGTTGCAGAGAGGCAGGAGGAAGATAAAGAGGAGAATGGAAGACATATCATACAGAGACAGTAACAGCGTAAAAGGCTGAGTGGTGTTGGCAACACAGTATGGGAGAGGGAAGTTAAAGAAACAAATTCTGTAAGAGTCCAATCACTGGCAAATCACTGCTTCTTTGAAAAACAGGAAACCTTACCATATTGCTATTAGGAGTTTTAATAGGATTTCAATCTGAATTTCAATGAGGGATTGCACAACTCTGACCACGATAGACCTGTTGCCTGGCAACACCTTTTGAAATAGCCTAGAAGGATTCCTGAGGCCAGACGCAGGCCATATGGTGCTAGTTTTTAATCATCATCATTGAACTGACAACTACACCAAGACCACAACGACCAGCTTGACACCAATAAAAATTACCCAAAAATCTGTCAACAAGCTAATATGTCTGCTAATATTGATGTTCCTCAATGCCACATATGATCCAGCTGGTTACAGACAGTTAACCTCTGCTATTTTTCCTTTTAATTTTATTTCATTTTTATCTGCAAACAATTCTTTCCATCATACCTGTCTTTCCGGCGTTCCCCTATTGGCACGGGGCTGACTGAGATCCGAGGTAAAGTAGAAATGGAACCTTGTGATTGGCTGCTGGCAAACGAGGAAGTCTCCAGATTGAGTGGTGATTGCGGAGGTGTGATGAGACTTGGACTGCTACACTCAGAATGCGAGAGGGAACCTGAATATAGGTAAAGAGGAACAGAAAGAAATAGAATAAGGATATGTAGTCTCAAACATCACATGAAGAAATCCTTCTAGAGCACACACTCAAACATGAATGCAAATGCTGCTTCATATTTTGTGGTGCTTACAAGGTCACTGAAGACCTCATACTTTCCCTGCAAATGTAATAATCTTCATTTCTGATGAAGATAATGCTACCTGCAAATGGAAATTTAGTGGCATTGGAAGCTTGGAACTCTCCTGTCTAAGTAGCTTGGGATGGCATTTGGATTAATCACATCTTGAAGTCCCTGGAGAACATTTACACCTGGATGTGTTATTTTTCTGTCTGAACATAATTTCATTACTGATGCACATAAACACCTGGTGCAGAGGAGATAAGGATGCTAACCAAAGGTTCAAACATGTTGAGAAACGCCTTCCGCTCATGAGCTAAACTAGTAAAATTTTGAAAGATTTCCATATCTGAAGATAAAAACAGAGTTCCCACGTTTTTTTTCCAGCTGCTCCTGCTTAAGGATTGCCACAGTGGATCAACTGCCTCCATATCATGTTATCCCTTCCTTCCTCTAATGTCACACCAATCCTCTGCACGTCCTCTTTTCATCCTGGCTGGCAGCTGCATCTTCAACAACCTTTTTAAACTAGCTCTCTGCAGTTGCTGCGTGATTAAAAAAAAGGTATATCCCAAAAAGCCCCAATTTCTTCATTAATGCCAACCTGGCCCAACCCCACTTGACGTGATGTGAAGCTAGATGTCAATTTGTTTTTTTAATGCAAACTAGATGATTAAGAACAGATGTATGTAGCAACAAAGTTGATGTCAATATCCCTGAAATATTTGTACAGACTTCAATGGTAATGGAAGCGAACACGAATGTGTATGATCCTAAAATAAATTTGGTTTTCGTTTTGTGCAGACCAGACGAGTAGTCACAGAGATATGGCAAAAAAATGTTTTTAAAAAATACACACAACGCCACCTAGTGGCAAATCTGTATTTTCATAATGGCTGAAAATCAAATCAGTTCCAGATTTCACAGAGATCTGTCAATGTACCAAAATTCAAAATCGTGCGTAAAATAGTTTTTGCACTATTGTGATGACATGAAGGATTTATGGCAGCAGTGGTGGGACTGATGATTCCATCATTTCCCTGCTTTTCAGGGATACAATTATAACCACCATCCCTTCTTTGCATATGTCCAAACCAATTCAAACTGAGCTGTCCCTCTGATGTACTCATTTCTAATCCTGTCCATAGTGGTCACTCACAGTGAGAGTCACAGCATCTTAAATTCTGATAACCTCTAGCTCCGCCTCCTGTCTTTTTGTTAGTGCCACCATCTCCACCAAATGTCTCTATTACCGCCCGCTGTCTGGCTGCAGTATAGGTCCACAGTACCACTCCCTACATGTTAGTGGATAGGACGAGGTCAAACTAAAATAGTTCTCCTAAGATAATTATTTTCTAAAGATGGTTTGTGCTGCTTCAAGTAATTCTTATCAGGCTGATTTGCGTTCAAAGGGTCATCTTTCTAATAAGTTTGTTTTAAATTACTAATTTGATGCTGTAAAAGCGGGGTATAACCTCTTGATTGGCAGTCAGTGCTGCCAATCTGACATATGTCTGTTCAGGGGGTGTGTTCCACATCATGTCCATAGGGTGTGTGAGCAGAAGTCAGACACGGTGCCTCTATCCCAAATCACTACTGCCCAGCCTCTGGCTCCGAAACTCCAAGATGGCAGCTCCCATAAATGGGAAATTTTGGCTTAACTTTTATACAATGGGAGGAAGCGGAAAGAACATCGTACATCTTTTATCCTTCAAACCATACATGATTGGTGGTTAACCACCATTTAAACCTTCCCTTTCACTCTTGCTGCTATCATTCTGTCAAAAAGCAGCCCTGACACTCGTCTCCAGCCACTCCACCCTGCCTACACCATCTTCTTCACCTCTCTTGAGCACTGTCCATTCCTTTGCATGGGTGACCTCAGGTATTTAAACCTTTTCACTTTCACTACCTCTACTCCTTGCATCTTCAGTGTTCCACCTGCCTCCCTCTCATCCACACACATTTATTCTGTCTTCTGACTTCCCATCCTCTTTTCCTCAGTGCATACTTCCACCTGCTTCCTACTCTCACTGCAGATCACAATGTCATCTGCAAACATCATAGTCCACAGAGACTCCTGCTTGACCTCATCTGTTAACCTGTCAATCATCACTGCAAGAAGGGGCTCTGAGCGGATCCCTGATGTAATCCCTCCCCAACCCTGAACCCATCTGTCACTCCTACTGCACACCTTAGCACCGTCTCACTGTCCTCATACATGTCCTGCACAACTTTCATGTACTTTTCAGGTACTCTTGACTTCCTCATACAAAACCACAGTTCCTCTGTTGGCACCCTATCATATGCTTTTTCTAGATCAACAAAGACACAGTGCAACTACTTCTGACCTTCTATATCCTTCTCCATCAGCACTATCAAAGCAAAAACCACTGTGTCCACTGTTCTCCTTAAACTTTTATAGAACACTGAAGTTACAACTCACCAAGATCAACAATGTTAAACATAGGAAATAAAAAGAAAAAAATGGGCTAATTCTGTTACTTTGCAGCTTGATCTGAGGGGCTTTAATAGTCATGTTTTAATATTCATTTGGAGAGTATGAACTCTGTTTTACCAGCAGGCACAGTACCTCTGTCTGACCCCAGCATGGAGCGGGGATAGCGGGGAGTAGAAGGGATTTTGATCCTCTCTGTGCGGTACTGAACATTATTGGAGGAACCTGGCAGAAGGATAGATATAAAAATGAATGCTGTGACATAACATTCAAAAAGAGAAAGGGATGTCGTGTTTTTGGCCTGTAGGTGTGTGTGCATGCGTGCGTGTCAGACTGACCAAGCCGTGCACTGGATGGCAGTGAGTTTGTACCGTGTGACGCTCTGCTGCTGCGTGATGATGAGGATTCAGAGTAGTCACTTGTTCGTTTCTGCTGGCTCAGGTCCAGGCTCAGACGACCCTGGTGTTGTGGGCTGCACAGATTTAAAAAAAGCTTTATCAGACTATCATAACTATGAACACAATCCTTTTTTCCAATTATCTTTTACAGTTAATTACATGAATTTCAGTTTTAAAGCAGTGGTCCAGGAATTTGTGAGTGTTCAAAGGATCTAACCTGGTGTGGGTGTGCTGGTGACAAATCTGGGATGCGACAGAAGGACAGTTGCTAGTATGAACACGGTGACTGCGTACAGTGTACACTGGATTCCTCATTACCGCTGTCACAGCAGGGCAAGGAGACAGTCCACGGTGGGCGGAATCTGCAGAGCACACACAAAACACCATGTTAAGAGATTTAGAAATTTGTTATCCTGAGAGCACGTGAAGAGTGATTTATGCGTTAAGATTTTGCAAACTCACTTGGAGGTAGGGAGCCATTATAGAGCGTGGGGACAAAGCCGACACTGTGCCTATGAGAGCGGCTAGGGGAGGAACGCAGCATGTCCCTGGGCTCTGGTGAATGCTCATCATTAGAGTAGCTCTGTGATGAATGATAAAAACAAACAGTTAAAATTTTCACGGCAGAGTAACAATATAGCATTATACTGGAGAAATTCTCTACCCTTTGCTGAAGATATGCACCATATACAAAGAATGATACATCCCACAACAGTAAAATGAAAATTTCTCCCCAAAGCTTTGTCCTGTGTTCTTCAGGGCCTGAAGAGGCAGGTATGGTTATCTGAGCCCTCAACTCTGACTCAGCTCATGGACTGGGTGGCTGTACCAGTGCAAGGCATCAATCACTGTGACACACTGGCAAGAGGCAAATTGCAGAGGCTTTACTCTGACTGGGTTGTAAATTCTATTACAAAATTAATGCTTTGGCCCATTGGGATGATTTGAAAGGTCCCATACTGATTTTTTTTCCTCAAATACATCATATTCTCTGTATTAGAAAAGGTTCCAATAAAAACTACCCTGGAATGATGCAGGAAACAAGCAAAATAATATTTTAGGTGGGACTAGTTTGAAGAAAAATGTGAATCAGAACTTCTAGATCCACTTTTGAGTCATTAATCCTTAAACTCACTTGGAAGGTGGGAAGAGTGATGGTCTGGGGGGTCATCCTACGCCGAAGGGCAGGAGCAGATTTAGGGCGTGGCCTCTTAACCTCGGGTTCCTCCCCTCTGGTACGGCCAATGTCCTCATCACATGATTTCCTTGAGGTAAGGACCTTGCCATCCAGGAAATAGTGGTTTCCGTTTCTGTCCCTTTCTCGCTCACTCCTGTCTCTGCACTCTCCTGCTACTATGGAGATGGCAGCTTCTCCCTTGCCATCTGAGGTGATAGTACAGTCAGAGGCAGAACTGCTTTGATGTTTGTGTTTGAATTTAAAGGAGTCGCTGCGAGTGGGTGGGGTTGGAGGGGTCGGGGTAGGGGTGGATGAGGAGGAGAGGGACTCTGTCTTTGAAGGTTGTGGGGAGTGAGACACTGCTGCAGCAGCAGCTACTGCTGCAATCTGATTGGCTGCCATGTACTCCATTTTAGTGGAAGGTGTTTCAGGGCGTTTGAAAGTGTCTGGGTCAAAAATGGACTTCCTCTGTTTGGGTGATTTGTAGATGGAGAGTTGGGTGGCTGCCGAGACTGGACTCGTGTTATCTGGTGCGACCGACATACCTCCCACCATCATCTTTGGCCATGTGCCCCCACTGTGCTTCTTCTCCAAGGTTGTCTCCATGGTAATGCAGTCTGAGGGAGAGACTGGTTCAAAGGGCAAGGAGGAAGGCGCTTTTGTGTAGGGGCAGCACTCTTGGAAAGCACTGGGCCCATACCGGCCAGTTCCCAAGTCTGAGGATGGCCGAAGGCTGGTGGCATGGAGGGAGCCAGCGGAGAAGGGCTTGCTGAGGTCACCATACATGTCATCAGATTCACCTCTCACCTTTCTCCTCTCCCCAGAAATACTGCTTGTGCTAGTGCTTCCAACATCAGGGCAGAAAATGTCAGTCTGTGTTGAGCTGTTGTGTTTGAGATTGCGGCTGTTCCGGGAGTGAATCTCTGACAAGTGAATGCGTCCATTTGACTTTTCTGATGAATCACGCAGACTTTCAAAAATATTCTGGCCTGATGTGCTGTGAGGGAAAAACTGTAGAGAGAAAAGTGGTAGGAATTAGCAATACCAGATGAACATACAGTAGCATCATGTTTTTTTAATGATGCACTGAAAAACAAATTGGTAACAGATTTCTCAGTTCTTACAAACCACAGAGCTGAAGTTATAAAACTGCTATGTAGGGCACAGAAGTAGAAAGGAAAACTCTTCAAGATTCTTAGAGAGAAAAATTGCTTAGAAAATACTAGCCCACCTTCATAAGAGACAGGCTAAGAGAGTCCCTGCAGCTTCTCAGTAGAGCCTCACACTCTGTCACAGACTTGTTATCCAGAGCAATTCCATTTATCTGCAGAGCAGGGAAAACAGTGGAAATAAGAGCAAGTCCTTAGACACAAAAGCAAACCACACTAGTCTTTCTTGATATTCTCCTGATGAATTTATGTCTTGGGTAGCAGTATTGCCAAAACAGATGCACATCTACAAACACATACAGGTGACATATCTCCTGAACATCAGAGATTCCTGGGCCCTGAGATGTGTCATATGCTGTTGCGGTGGGGAAACAATAAGAAATCTAGGCCAGCACATTTCAGTCTCAGCAGTCTGCACATTCCTTTAGAATAAGCTGAGCCTGGAAGGACTCTTCAAAATACAAAGAAGGTCAAAGATATAGAAGAGCAAAGTGGGTACTTTGTTATGGCTGAGATTTAACATAAATTATGTCCTGGAAAGAAAAAATATTTACGTCTAACCTATAAGGCTCAATAACTGCCATTAAATTGCATTTTGTGCATATTTCACCTTTCTGGAGCACATTGTACTTGTTTTTGTAAGGGGAATTAAGCATTTATTTAGTCATATTAGAGACATTATATGAAGGAAAGACATGGCACTCAAAGAATCTTGAATAGAAATCTATATGGAAATTATTTAACACCAAAGATTGCAGTTTTTCTGAATCTATAGCCTCAGACAATCAAAAACCAAAATAGGAAACACATGAACCAATTGCATTGTTGTTCTGAGCCTTGTGCATAAATTCATAACAGTTTCATCTGTGATGGCAGGTATCTCTAAAAACCCAAGTCTCAGGATAGTTGGGATATTTTCTGAAATGCAATAAAAATCTGCCACATATTAATTCACATGAACCTTTAACTAACAAAAATACAAAGAAAAGATTTTCAGGATTTTTACTGATCAATTTAATTGCATTTTGTAAATATACACTAATTTTGAATTTAATGGATGCTTCACACTCAAGAAAGGCTGGGACAGAGTTAAAACAAGATTTAAAAGTGCACAGAATATTCAAGTAACACTGGTTTAGAAGACTCCACATTAAGCAGGCTAAATGCAAGCGGATGAGATATCATGACTGGGTATAAAGGTAGCATCCATCAAAGGCTCAGTCTTTGTGAGCAAGGATGGGTCATGGCTCACCCCTTTGTGGCACAATTTGAGACAATTGTTAGTGAGCTCTAAAGAGACATTTTTCGAAGGCAGATTGCAAAGAATTTAGACCTTTCAAAATCTACAGTGTATAATATCATGAAAAGATTCAGATTATTCAGACACATCTCAGTTCATAAAGGGCAAGATCCAAAACCACTGATGAAGGTCATGCTCACTTTAGCAAGACAATGCCAGACCACATTCTGCATTGGCTGTCAGCGTGGCTTCAATACACACAGAGTACATGTGTTAGATCTTAAATGGCAACAGGCCAATCAGACGCCTATTGAAAATGCATAGCACATCATGAAGAGGAGTATCAAACAATTGGCCATGGACGGTTGAGAAGCTGAAATGTTATATCAAGCAAGCATGAACAAAATTTCCAATTGCCAAACTCCCAACAATTAGTATTCACAATTACAAAAGGATTGAAAAGTGTTATTAAAAGGAAAAGTGTTATTAAAAGGAAAAGTGATGTGACACAATAGTAAACATGCCACTATTCCAACTTTTTGTTGAGTGTGTTGCAACTGATTCTGGAAAATACCCAACTCTTCTGAGGTTTGTAGTTTTTATCATCGTAAACATGTAGGGAAATGCACTTTTTTAAGCTTACAGTGTTTATAGTGTGAATCAACATGGCATTTGTTCAATGCTTTGGAGGGACGAGCCAAAGCAGTGAGTAACAGAGAACCTGTGTGCATGAGTAGCTGAAATATAATATGGAAGAAGAAGCTTTTCGAACCTCATTATGGGGCAGGGGCATCAAACTTTTCAAGAGTTTTTAAATCAGTTACGACTGGTGATTCTATACATTCAGCTTTTTGGCCCTGTCACCACTGAAATAAGATGTATGGCTCATTTAGATGCCTTCCTTGGTGTTGAGCCAAAATTGTGACCTTGTGCCAAGAATTGCTTCTAAAAGGACTTTGGTCATTTATGTACCATTAACTTATCAGTTTATAACACACACAATGCTAAGATAAAATATACCATATACCACATTTTATCTACTTACAATTTTTTTTTTGTGGCTAGACAGTTTGACAAATTAGGTCACTGCCAATACTGAGTAGAGCTGCACTGCTATAAAGATACCCGTGTTCTCTGTGATTTAAAGGTAAAGTACAAGTTTAATGCCTAAATTTAAACTAACTGGGCCATTAAGAATTCTGCTCCTGCTAGAAGATTAGCATTACATATAAGGCCACTTTTCCATCTCCTTCAGAAATAAAAATGCGATTCATAGTTCACTTTCTGACACGTTTCTCTTCAGTTCCCTTCAGGATAAGTATATTGCAGCGGTGTGCCTGGAGACAGCTCCACCTACCACTGTAGAGCTGCAAGTTTTTGGGGATTTAATCAAAAGAGGAGACTTCCCTCATTCCACTTCTCACACACACACACAACCAAATCCCACCTTATCTACTTTTGGAGTGTGGATACTGAAATGGATCAAGGGCCGGATTAGAAACCTGAAGGAACCTCTGAACTGCAGAGTGCTAAACATAGAGGAAGGGAGTATCGAAAAAAGAAAGAATTTCATAGAAGTAGAAACTAACTCACAGCAATCAATCTGTCTCCAACTGTGAGAGAGCCCTCCCTGGCTGCTGGACTTCCCGGGACAATGGCCGTGACAAACACCCCACTTTCCAGACCAATACCACTGTCTGAGACACAGAATACAAGACAGGGTGATAAAAAAAGGAAGCCTAAAATAACACAGAAGTCAAAAAAAAAAATTAAATCCATCTATAAGTATAGTATACCTTTGTGGCCCACAAGGTTTATGTGAACAGGAGTGACCAGTCTTCCTCCTAGAGACTTCCTCCTTCGTACCACCATATTGATCAATCCTCCCCCATTAAGGACAGCCTTCACCACCTGCTTCCTGTCCTTATTGGTCAAATCAATGTCATTAATCTTCAACAGCCAATCATTCACTCTGGAAAATTGAGAATAAAGGGCAAGGAGTTTAATAAAAATTTTAGTTCATTAAATACCCTGGACATCAGCTTGCGGCAGCTCATACCTTAACCTTCCATCTGCGATACTTCCTTTGTCCACCCTTGTAACAAAAATTCCACAATCTCCTGGTAAATATGGATCATTTACCCCCTCAGCAATATCAAACCCAAGTGCCTTCAAATCCATGTCATCCTGTAAAGGCAATAACATAAATGTCAGCCAGCTCACTCTGAAAGACCATTTTCAATGCCATCATGCTTTGGCGGTCCTTAGAGGTCTGCTGGCTCTTAGGAGATTAGCACGTGACCAACTCAATCTCAGCAATAAGACCTGATCACTACTCTTACCCTGTCTTTCTCAAACTCCACCACCTCTGTCTCCCACTCCAGGGAGTCTGTGTCAATGGCTGAATCGTGAGAGCTGTGGGCCATTAACTGACAGAAACGGGCCTCCTTCTCAAGCTGGCTTTCCATCTTCTCCCTTAACAAAGGTAGACAGCACACACAGAGTCAAAGGTCAGTCCATTTGAGGAAAGATGGGCAGAGACAAGAGGTAAAAAGAAGGAAAATAAAAATTTAAAAAAACAAACACAAAAATCACACCAATTTGCAGACTAGAAAAGGTTTTTCAGACCAAAAGCTAACCCCTTTTCTGTTTGGAATGGAATTTAGTGCATATCATGGATAGAGAATACAGCCTACATCTGCAGGGATTTTAAAAATACATACAGAGTTTTGCATATTTTAACCTTTTTATTGGCCTCAAGGTTTATGTCAAAATATCTCTAATGTGTTCTCATACTCAAACATCTTTTGTATGGAGGTTTAGGGAATCAAATTTAAATTTAGTCCAGAGAAAACTAAAAGTAGATTGTACACAATGCCCCATTGTCAGTAAGATAAATGGTGTCCTACTGAGGCATGTCCTGAGGGTTGCAGTGACATTAAAACCCCAAGTGTAAATCATTCACTGCTAAGGATAGAGGAAGAACTTCTACAGTCACTATATGGTGCATACATTTAGAAGAGGTAGATATAAGATTACTGGTTAGATTTTAATTAAAGACAAACATCATAACATGCAACTAGTCATGGTTAGATAATTTTAGGTTCAAATTAATAAGGGGGAAACAGATTCCACTTTCCTCAGAATCGACTCCCCAGCCTTGACTTCTAGCACAGACCTCAAGTGGGGCTTTCACAAAATGGATGCTATACAGACTTTAGCCAGCAGAGGGAGACGTTATATGCATTATAAATACATTGATGTGCTGGGCCTTGGGAGACAGTGAGAAACAAAATGTGTGTGTTGAAAACACTGACGTTTTCTGGGATTACACTTTAATCTGTCTGGGTGGAAATGTTGCCAGAAACACAACTGCACTACATGATGTCTCCAAAGGCAGAAAGTCACAGCTTATGCCCAGCCACACGCAGAGCACAACAGCTTATAGACTGTACAACACACGCAGTCGGCTGAGTAGAGGCCATATTATTTTACAACTGCTCAAATGCATAAGACCTTCCTATTGATTAATTGTGAGGACTTTTTTAGGCACTTAAGCAGATTTTTTATAAGACACATGCAGAAGAAAGCTCAGCATTTTTGCCCCCGTTGTACGCACTAACCACTCAGCCATCAGGCACTCCGCTTATAAAAGTTTTCACTCTAATTTTTATAATCATCATGACAACAGGCTTTTGAACCATGGTGAAGACTCACTTTAGTTCTTTAAGCTCTCTCAATGTATCATTCTTTTGTTTCCTCATATCATCCAAATTACGCAGGGCATCGGCCAGATCACTGACTGCCCGGTCCCTTTCTCGCCGTAGGTTGTCACACAGAGTCCTATGGAAAGGTGAGTAGGGAGATGGTGAATAATACGAGAATAAAGGTGAGGGTTTATTGAGAGGAACAGATATTATCCAGTATTCCTTTAAGACCCGAAGCATTGTATGAACCCCAACCTGACCTGTACTCAGACTGACCTTATGCTTTCCCTCTCCGCCACAATTTTGTCCCTCTCTTGGAAGGCCCAATCTCTTCGACATTTGGCCACCTCAGCCTCCTGCGTGGCCTCCTTCAGTTCCTGGGACATAGCCTCATACTGTTTCCTTAGCATCTCAATCTCCTTATTGGCTCGTTCCATGTCCAAGGTGGCAGAGTCTTGTTTCTAAGAACATTGATAACACATTAAAAAGATTAATTCAAAAACATGCTATGTCTTAGTTTGTTCCAAAAGACAACTGTTTACAGTATTTACAGTTCAACCAGAACATCAACGAAGTTGAAGCTGTTCTGGGTGTGTGTGTGTGTGTGTTCACATTTTACTAATGTGTGTGCAAGCTTTTTAGTAATAATGCCCCTATCAGCTTCTCACAATACACCGTGCCATCCACAAACGCAGGTTAAGAATAAGAATAAGAATAAGAATAAGAATAAGAATAAGAATAAGAAAACCTTTATTTGTCCCACAATGGGGAAATTGCGTTGTTGCGACAGCAAAGTGTGAGTGCTAGTAAGTATATGGACAGTAAAAGACCTATAGTATTTTTGAAAATAAATAAATAAATAAATAAATAAATAAATACCAGGTAGAATAACTATCAAGTCAACTATCAAGGTTAAAGCTCTATTATGCAAAGAGGAAACCTTATGTGACCATGATCCAGAAATGTGACTGTCCTCTCTGGGCCATAGCTCATTTTAAACAGACAGAGGCAAAGTAGAAAACTATTCTGAAGTCAGAATAACTGAAAATTTGAAATTGAAAGGTATTTACAGATTTTACAGTAACATATGCTCCTCTCCAAAAGGACATCTTTTTCAGGGAAGCCCTTGCATATTTCAGCAAGAAAATGCTAAACAGCATAGTGCAAAGTCTAGGTGCTGGACTGGCCTGCGTGCAGTTCAGACCTTTCAACAACTGAAAAAATTTGCTGCATCATGAAACACAAAATATGATGAAGATTAAGGACTGTTGAGCAACTTGAATCTTATAAGAGACAAGAATGGGATAACATTCCTCTCCCAAAGGTCCAGCAGCTGGTGTCCTCAGTTCCCAGAGGTTTATGGAGTGTTGTTAAAAGAGGAGGGGATGCTACACAGTGGGAAACATGGCCGTGTCCCAACTTTTCAGCTGTGTTGCTGCCATCAAATTCAAGATGAGCTAGTATTTTTCACAAAATAGTAAAATGTCTCACTTTCAAAATCTGATATGGTTTCTATGTTCTTTTGTCAATAAAACATTGGTTTATGAGACTGTATTTTTATTTACATTTTACACAGCACCCAAAACTTTTTCTGAAGTTGGGGTTGTATATGACCTGCAGAAGTACTACTGAGATGGCCATTTAGTGGGTAGAAGGAGGTGCTTCTTAATCATATCCCTTTGACTTATACTTTACACTTTCATTTTCTTTTCACATGAGAATATACACTGTATGGTCAGGACTCTTCCTTTTCCTTCTTACACCAATATTTTTGGAACTCTCTTAGAGCCTGAAAGTTTCTAAATGTTCAAATTTATTTGGGAAATGTCACTCCAATGTAAAACCCCTAGGTTTAGTGGAAAAACGTAGGCAGGGATACACTAAAGTGCATCTGCAGCGCGCCACATAATGAGGAAACTGATCACACTCACTTACGCACCTGACAATTTTCATTTAAAAGAGAGCTCACTATGTACAAGTGCAGCATTCAATTCCACTTAACAGTTTAAGGAGT
Source organism: Etroplus canarensis (assembly GCA_015106775.1). Classification (NCBI taxonomy): domain Eukaryota; kingdom Metazoa; phylum Chordata; class Actinopteri; order Cichliformes; family Cichlidae; genus Etroplus; species Etroplus canarensis. The sequence goes on from VUQH01040702.1 coordinate 34,757, forward strand.
TAAAGGAGTAGAGAGATTGTGATCCTAATGCGTAAAGCTTCGATGCTTACTGAAGTGACCACAGAGTGATACATTTATCACAAGGAAACTGTGCGGTGGCAATGTCTTCAATCTAAATGTTTCAGCCTCACCAATTTGTCCTCCTGATTTCCACAGATGTTTTCCCCATTTTCAGAACAGATTGTGGCATCATGACAACTTGAGATACACTACCAGTCAAAAGTTTGAACACACTTGGCCACAGTGGAGTATGTCCAAGCATATCCAGACTCTTGACTGGTAGTGTGTATTTGTGGATGACACAGCAAACTGTGTTCACAGACCCCCATTTCCGAAAGCTTTTCTGAGCCCATGCAGTGATTTCCATGACAGAATTATGCCTGTTTGCAATGCAGTACTGCCTGAAGGCTCAAAGATCACAAGCATCCAGTATCGGTTTTTGGCTGTGTCCCTTGCACACAGAGATATCTCCAGATCCTCTGATTCTTTTGATGATATCATGTACTGGAGATGATGGAAAATTCAATGTCTTTCCATTTTTACATTGAAGAACATATTTCTAAAACTGCCTCACAATTTGTGAGCACAGTTTCTGGCAGATTGCTGAAGCTCTGCCCATCTTTACTTCTGAGAGACTGTCTCTCTGAGGTGCTTGCTCTATACCCAATCACATTATGGCCTGTTGCCAATTGACCTAATTAGTTTCAAAATGTTCCTGAAGCTGTTTCTTTTGTAGCACCACTTACTTTTCCAGCCTTACATTACCAGTCAAAAGTTCGGACATGTTTGGCCATACTTCACTATGGCCAATTGTGTCCAAACTTTTGACTGGTAGTGTATATCCAGACACACAATCTTCAAAACACATTTTTCAGATAACTCAAGGTCTCAAATTAATATTACCAACAGTGCTTGATAGACTGATGTCACGCTCATTCTCCTTTGGGAATATGCCTAGTAAGTACCTGGCTAACCAAAAAAGTAAGAAAGTTGGTTCACGGGCTATACCAGTGATAAATGTGAGACAGGCAAAAAGAGGACATAACAATAAAGCTATTAATAGATGGTTATAGAGGTTTTATGAAGGGGCAGTGAGTATTTACTTGTCTAGCCTGATAGTATTCTCTGAGCAGCTGATCCCTTTGAATGATGGCCTCCGTCCTCTCTTTGCGGGCCACGTCCCTCTCCTCCCGGACCGTCTCAATGTCCTTGCAGGCCTGGCTCAGCTCCTTTTGGGCCTCAGCTTTGTCCTTCACTTCATGGCAATACTTCTCTAGCAGCTCGTTCCTTTCACAGATGGCCCTGTCACGGTCCACCAGTGACGAGTTCAACTCCTGTCCCAGAACAAAGGCATGGAATGAGGGCATCTCAACACTGTGAGTCATTAATGTGATGCGAAAATATTCTTTGAGGTCTAAGGCAGAGTGGTCCAGTACTAGCTGAAAATATTTTCTGTCTGTCAACCAGAGTGTTCATAAACTTCCTTCAAAAAGGAGGCACCAGAGCAGAACCATTTGTATGAACTGAATTGGGTAAAGGTTGCCCACTGATCCACTGACAGAGTGGACACAAGTGGACAGATTACAAGCAGATACCTGGCTGACATCATTAACAGACTCACTAACAAACCAATAGCTTAATAATGCTGTATATGCTCCCAAAGGAAACAGATCAAAACCCTTAAATTTGGATGTTTTAAAGTCAATGGTGAAAGCATAGCTAGATCACCTATCAGCTCTGCAACAGTTCAACACTGATTCAATTCAGTCTTACATATTTAGTAAAGCATAACAAGTCACCTCAAAATACTTTATATATAGTAGGGCCAAAACCTTATAGTATTACAGAAAGAAATACATGCACATATTTTTGGAAATATGTACAGTATCTACCATTTCTTGGCCAAGACCACAAAATCTTTCTCCACTAATTAAGTAGCAACTAGAACAGCCCATTTCTTATTAAACAATGTGAATGTGTTTTTAGAAGTGATACTAGTTGCATTTTGTTACCTTTGAAATTAGGCAAGCTAGACATTTCCAAGCTTTAAGCAATGCTGTACTAACTGGTTGCTCGCTTCAGCTTAACCCAAAATGAGAGGTGAAAAGTATGTAAGAGAATATTTCTTTCAGTTTTTAATGTCAGACTACAGCATGTCAGATTTGGTGAGTAAAAGTTTATCTGTATTTGTAATTTGTTTTATGTGCTAATACAGGCACATCTCAAAAAATTAGAATATTATGAAAAAGTTCACTATTTTTTGTCACTCATTTCAGAAAGTGAAACCCATATATTATACAGATTCATTACACAGAGTGAAATATTTCAAGCCTTTATTTCTTGAAATTTTGATGATTATGGCTTACAGATAATAAATAACTCAAAATTCAGTGTCTCAGAAAATTAGAATATTGTGAAAAAGTTCAATATTGAAAAGTCATGGTGTCACACCCTAATCAGCCAATTACCTCAAAACACCTGTAAAGGTTTCCTGAGCCTTTAAATGGTCTCTCAGTCTGGGTCAGTAGGCCACACAATCACGGGGTAGACTGCTGATTTGACAGATGTCCAGAAGACAGTCATTGACACCCTCCACAAGGAGGGTAAGCCACAAAAGGTCATTGCTAAAGAAGCGTGTTGTTCACAGAGTGCTGTATCCAAGCATAATCATAGAAAGTTGAGTGGAAGGAAAAGGTGTGGTAGAAAAAAGGTGCACCAGCAAAAGGGATAACCACAGCCTTGACAGGATTGTCAGGCAAAATCCATTCAAGAATTTGGGGGAGCTTCACAAGGAGTGGACTGAGGCTGGAATCAGCGCATCAAGAGCCACTACGCACAGACGAATCCTAGACATGGGCTACAAATGTCCCATTCCTCATGTCAAGCCACTCCTGAACCAGAGACAATGTCTGAGGCATCTTACCTGGGCTACAAAGAAAATGAAACTGGACTGTTGCTCGCTCAGTGGTTCAAAGTCCTGTTTTCAGATGAAAGTAAATTTTATTCTATTTTCATTTGGAAATCAAGGTCCCAGAGTCTGGAGGAAGAGTGGAGAGTAACAGAATTCATGTTGCTTAAAGTCCAGTGTGAAGTTTTCACAGTCAGTGATGATTTGGGCTGCCATGTCATCTGCTGGTGTTGGTCCACTGTGTTTCCTTAAGTCCACAGTCAACACAACCGTCTACCAGGAAATTTTAGAGCACTTCATGCTTCCTTCTGCTGACAAGCTTTATGGAAATGCTGATTTCATTTTCCCGCACGACTTGGCACCTGCCTACACTGCCAAAGGTACCAAAAGCTGGTTCAGTGACCATGGTGTTACTGTGCTTAAATGGCCAGCAAAGTCGCCTGACCTGAACCCCATAGAGAATTTATGGGGTACTGTCAAGAGGAAGATGAGACACCAGACCCAACAATGCAGATGACCTGAAGGCCGCTATCAAAGCAACCTGGCTACCATTACACCTGAGCAGTGCCACAGGCTGATTGCCTCCATGCCATGCCACACTGATGCAGTAATTCATGCAAAAGGAGGCCCAACCAAGTACCAAGTGCATAGAAATGAACGCATTTTTCAGAAGCCTGACATTTCTGTATAAAATATCCTTTTTTTATTGATCTTATGTAATATTCTAATTTTCTGAGACACTGAATTTTGGGTTTTCATTATCTGTAAGCCATGATCATCAAAATTTCAAGAAATAAAAGCTTAAAATATTTCACTCTACGTGTAATGAATCTATATAATATATGGGTTTCACTTTTTGAAACAAGTGACAAAAAATATTGAACTTTTTCATGATATTCTAATTTTTTGAGATGTACCTGTACTGTATCAACTGATGATCTGAGAAGTTTAAAAAGTCGCCAAGTTTTTAGGAGACATTCATGTTCATGCCCTACTTTCTTGGCTAACCTCGCTGGATAATGACTTCTATTGGTTATAACAGATACATGACCTGAAGCACACATTGTTGATTGAAGTTGAAAACATTTTATTATCAAAGTCTGATACCTGTCTTAGAGCCTCCAACTCTTCACTAGCCACCACCCTCTCTGATGAAGTGTTTTTCAGTCGAGCCTCAGCTGCCTCCAGTTCAGTCTGCAGCTTGTCCAGCTCCTTGATCACCTGATCCCGCTCACTCATGATTAGACGATATTCGTTAAACACAGAATCCCTCTCCTCCTTGTACTTCTCGCAGTCCTTGGACGCCTTTAGCTGCAAGTTCTTGTAGCGCGTCACCTCCGACTGCAGCCGTTCCATCTCTCTTTGCAGTTCCTTGTTCTGAGCTGAGGACTTGTTCAGCTCCTGCTGCACTGAATCAAACCTGAGAGGGCGAAGGTATGTTTTTAATCTGAGTACAGCTCATAGCAGCAGTTATTCACATGTGTGGCTACTTCTTCTACATTGCTATGTTGCAGACAGGAGAGAAAAACTGCCAAGTTATTACCAGACAATATTAAATAATCTAGTCTTTGCCTTTTCAACGTGTTTTGTGTGCGCGCATGTGCCAGTGCTTTCACCTCCTCATTGAGGTAGAGTACTGCTGCTGGTAGTGCATAGCTGAGTCTCGCTGTTTGACCAATGCTTCCACCTGCTTCTGCCACCTCCGGGTCTCTTCCTCTGCCTGCTCCAGGCGGCTCAAGTCTGTGTTGTGGTTAGCCACCTTCTCACTGTAACGCTTGCTCAGGGCATCATACTCTTTCTTCACACCCTCCAGCTTGTCCATAGCTGTGTCATACAGTTTGTTTAACACCTCTGATGAGCCCTTCTCTCTCATTACCTGGTAAGGAAAACAAAAAAATCATATCAAACTATTATGAGTGTTCAAAATGTTAAGGCCACCCGAGTGTATTTGCTGTGCTCCATCATGGCAGCAGATGGCATTAATGTACAGAGAGTATTCCATTTTAACAGTTCAAGAAAATCCAGTGCCAGTCTAAATAACAGATTTTAAAGGATAAGTGTATTTCTAGTACTGTAGTCACACAGTTAATTAAAAGTAAATGACTGGTCAACGGTTAACTGTTTTAAGTACAGAGTTCATCCTTCAGACTGCATTACTCATTCTCTGAGAGACTTTCATTTCTACAGGTCTTGCTGATGCAGTCTCCCTGATTCCCAGGAGAGCTAGTGTGACCCGAGGGCTGCACTGACCTCTACGATAGCATACACTGCACATACACTGATCTGGTCGTTACATGGTTTGGGTCAGAGTGCCCTTTGCCCAAGCCAAGCCCTTTTCTTCTGTGCTTGCCCTTTTCAGAAATGCTCTGTAAGCATTTCCCTCTGCTTGGCTGCCCTGTGCTTGCAACTTCTGCAGTGTCCCCATGGGTACTGTGTAAGACAGTACTTCACAATAGTACAATATGGGTCACCATCCCCTTGTGCTCCTCAAAGAAAGTATTCAGTGCATAGAACACAACAGCAAACACTGTTTGACATCTTAAAATGTTGAGCTGCGATCAAAAAGTTCTGACTGCACCTTAAAAATGCAAAACCTATATTCAGTTTAAATTTTGTCACTATCAACTTTGAGGTAGACTCCTTGCACAGTAATACACTTTTGTCAGTGGTCCTACCAATCTTGGAACACTCCCTGGAAATCACATTTTATAAGCACATCACACAACATCTGCAATGCACACTGGATCTTACACACTGTGCTATGAGAATGACCTTTCAACTCGAACTCTGAAGAGAACTAAGTCATATTTCTGGTCAGTATTGGTGAGCAGAGAATGATGACTGGTGGTGCAGACCAAAAAAAACCTAACTGTATATTCACTTTGAGCATGCACACAGACCCACTGCAAATGCACCACTGCTCAGGTAATCTGAGGACAATGTTTCTCTTCAGATGTCTCAGGATGTTACAGTATAACAATCTGACCCTTTGCAACTAATTCACTGTATACAATCGAGTGGCAGAAATAATGACAAGCCTGGTTTTAGTCGCACTGCCGACATAAGTCACCTTTAGCCGGAAAGATCATGCTCTTCCACTGAAGTCTGCTTTTCAGCTTCTAGTTGCAGCAGCACACCCAACTCACAACTAATGATCTTTCGTATGAAGCTTGTGTCAGTTTGATACTGAAGTTGATATTTGAGCTCTTCAGAAGTTTAATGCCCACAACGAAATTGCAAATGTGGGCCTGCCAGTGGTCACAGAAATGCATGCAAGTCGGGTCCTGCTAATAATAGCACAATTGTCACAGGGAATTTTGATTCAGGACAGTTACTGCTCACATCTTGCAGTGTGAGCATGAGCACACCACTCTCTCAATTCATATATTTTCAAAATGTTGGCAATTACAAACATGTGATGCCTTAGCACAGCAACAAATATTTAGATGAAAAAGCAGTTTGAGTTTGTATATTTTGAATACACAGGCGCTATCCTCTGTGCAGTGTCATTAAATCACTAATGCAACATCTGGACAGCTACAGCAGACACCCACACAACAGTGTGTCTGTGAGTGGGTCATACCTGCTGTTGCTGCAGCCGAAGGTCTGCCAACTCTTTCTGGTCTTGACTGTGCAGTCGTTTGAGCTCCTCACAGTTCTGTTTAAGGTGGTTGTGCTCTCGGACAAGCTGGGCATTGTCCCTCCTGAGTGTTTCCAGCTCCTCTTTCAGCTGTGCCTGGTCACCCAAAACACGGCTATGTAGCATGCTGGAAAGAGGAAGCATGAACACACATGAACATAAAAGGTGATGTAATGGACATGCAAATATACATAAGAGAAAACAAACTATGATTATATTAACTAAACACAGACCTCAAACCCAGACTGAAAATTCTGTAAGTATGTGTGATACGGCAAACTAAAGTTCTTTTTCTACGAACCTCTTAAAATTTAGAACCGAAGTGAAATTTCTGCTTTTTGAACAGTTAAAAATCTCCTGTTGTGCAATAAAAAGCACAACCCACACAAATTTGACATGGGTAAATAATTCTTTGAATAGAAATTGTCATTGTACTATTGTTAGAATGTATTAGATAAAAGCATGCAATCATTCATGTCATCAACTTAATTTACTTGCTTAGTAATCTTATAAAACTCTCAAACATCAGATATGCCATATGTTCTGCCTCTGTGCTCCAGAAATTTTGGCTGGGCGCACAAGCTGTCAGGCTGAATGATTCAATCACATAAATGGTTCCATTTCCAAGCTTTTAAAACCATGCATGTGTTTTGTAGTGCCAGTTTCCTTTAAATGTGAAAGCTGGCTTTAGCTCCAAGGGATGTTCTTTCAATTAGGTTAACTGCAAAAACATGCCAGTATTTGTTAGAGCTCCAGTAAAACAATGCAATAAAACTTGATTATTTCTATGCTGAAAAACACCAGGTGGCAGAATTTTCATCCTAAGCTTCATCTTCTCATTTACATTTTCATTTCAATAATGATTCTCAACACACATTTACTATTGGCTTGAAATGGTGATCTAAGCAACTGACAAGCACATGCAACATAACACTGGTAAATATGAAAACAAATATTTCTTGATCAGCAACAAGAAAGGGAAAACAGGTAGCATGACAGTGAGCAGGTGGAACACCTACTGGTAGAAGTCAGCCTCCTTCACGGCCTCCTCACACCTCTTGAGTGTTTTTGTATGCTGGTTCTGGAGAGACTGCAGATCTGCCATGGCCTTCATGCACTGACTTTTCAGACGCTCATAATCATGACTGGCTTTGGAATTTGGCCTTAAGAAAAAAAGCAGTATGGAATTAAAATTCTATTCCACAGCCTTGTATGATAGTGTGCCCAAACACAGCACAGATAAAAAAGTGACATGTTTTATTGAATAAAAAACATTTAGAAGTATTTGTGAATAAAGGCAAATCAGCTTTAGCAAAAGAAAAAACTTGTTATAGAGTACACTAAACTTTATGAAGCAGTCAGTGTTCTCTCTCTGCAAGGTAGGGTCAACATTATTTCAGACAGAGAATTATTAAACATGGCAGCTGCTGCAGACACTGACATGACAGCAATTTTAACAACCTAGAGAGAGTGAACAATACCAATCAAGCTTTGCTGCTTAAAGAGCAATCATTTCCAGGTCTGATGTTTTTCATCTAGGCATAAAAATCACAGGCAAGTATAGCAATTTTATAGAAGTCAGCCAAGTAAGTGTTACCAGAAGGCTAGAAAAACAGTGACAATAAAACTTGGCAAACAGGCCGGGATTTGCACCTGCAGTCATCAAAGGTGGTCCCAGGCGATGCCAACGCCAGACGCTTACGTAGCTCATCCCGCTCCCTGGTCACCTGGCGGAGCTGCAACAAGATGGTGTCCAGGTTGTCACCGGAATGCCGGTTGTCGTTGATAGCTGGGGGTGGGGAGGATGCTTCACCATTAACAGGGGAACCTGCAACAGTAAACATATGACTGAAGGCTGGGACTATTTGTCACACATTGGATAAGTTTCTAATCACAATATGTTTCATCAGTAAGTAGTTGCATAGGAGGAATTTTTTTGACGTTCCGGCACAGAGGAAATTTTTTCTACTCCACTTTGCTCATTTATTCAGGTACAATAGACATTTTGTGTATCAAATGAAAAAAAAAAAGTTAAAATGCACAGATTTCTGTCAAATAAAATACAAACCCCCATTTCTACAAAAGCTGGGATATTCTCTAAAATGCAGTAAAAACAAAAGTCTATGATATGTTAATTCACAAGAATCTTTATTTAACTGACAAAAAGTACATAGAAAACATTGTCAATAGTTTTAGTGACCAACTTATGAAAAGAATAAAAAGCCAGAGACATTTCATTGTGTCAAGCACAAGATTGGAACCCACTGATGAATGTGCGTGATCTTCAAGTCCTTAGGCACTAAGGTCTAAGAAACAGTCGTGCTACTGTGACAAATACAGTCACCTGGGCTCTGAAGTACTTTAGAATACCATTGTCTTTTAACATAGTCAGTCGCTGCATCCAGAAATGCAACTTGAAACTGTATTATGCGTGGTTGTTCACATTATAATTTAAATGCGACCGCCATCAGACTCCAGGGCGAACAGTCTCTGGCCCTGAAGAAAGCATGACGTCACACGCAGCACACTGTGTTTATGGAAGTACATGTGGATGCTACACATATCAGCATGTGAGTAAAACTTCACTTTCTTTCCAGTGACTAGCTCTGTCAAAGCTATCTGCCATGCTTGTTTTGCGCATTGTTGACATTTGATTTTGCTGTGTCTCGCCTGCTCCAGCGCAGAATTATGATGTGTGTCTGACTTCAGTGACTGAAAAGTCAGATGAAATGCCTGTTCAGACTAAGCTTGCTTTGAAAACATCAGATATGTATCCAATTTAGGACCACATATGGAAGTGGCCTGAAACCGATTAAAAAAAAATCTGATCTGGGCTGTTCAGGCTGTCATGGACAAATCAGATATGGGTCACATATGGGCAAAAAAATAAATAAATAAGATTAAGGCCACTTTTGCTTGTAGTGGGAACGTAGTGCTAGAGAGACGCATGTTGCCATCAAGGTGATGTCTCTTCCCGGGACATTTCAGCAGGACAGCGCCAAACCACATTCTGCATGGACTACAACAGCGCAGCTTCATAGACAGAGTGTGTGTGCTTGACTGGCCTGTTGCCAGTCCGATTCCAATTTAAAACTACAACAACTAGTATCCTCAGTTTGAAAATAATTAAAAAGTGTTCTTTAAAGGAAAGGTGATGGAGAACAATGGCAAACATGCTTCTGTCCAAACTTTTGTTGTGTGTGTTGCAACCATTAAATTCTAAATTTGTGTATGCTTAAGAAATACAAATAACCTGGTCAGCAAAACTACTGAAAATATATTTTGTACTTTTGTTAGTTAAATGAAGGTTTGTGTCAATTAACACCACAGATATTTGCCTTTACTGCAATTTAAAAATCATCCCAACTTTTCTGGAAATGGATTTTGTAACACAGACAGCCTTTATGATATGTAGACAGATAATGCTTATGCACAACGTCACCATCGAAGTCCTTTTCTGAGCCAGGAAAAACCCTGCTATGCCACTGTCCGGATGTGACTGAATTTTTTTCCCTCTCTGTGATATCCAAGCCGTGAGGGCATCTTTGAAGTTCTTTTATAATATACCAGGAGTTTTTCCCAGGACAATTTGCCATACGATCTGGTGAACATGACACTAGATTTACAAGACTACACCTTCTGTAATCTCAGACATGAAAAAAATTGAATAAAAAACTACAAGGTTTGTGCGGCATCTCTGGTATTGTCTTAACAGGGTCTCCAGAATTTTTTTTAATTAAGCTCATATGCCTACACAAATATTTATAATGAAGTTACAAAACTAGAGAACTTGATGCTCTCTTCCCTGGATTTAAGTATTTATTTCAAGTTTAAAATTCACTGAACTAATCTTCATATGAGAACTTTCCACTGAAGTAACAGAGCCATTTTCTTTTACTGAGTGTGACAGACTCTTAGAAATATAGTCAGATTCTGATAAATTATATATCATTACAAGTCACGTTCAGGGTTGTGTTGTTTAAAGGAACATGCAGGGCAGGAAATCTGAGGATTATGTTCATCTTTGACTCATTATTTGGACCTTTTGGAGGTTTATGTAACACAGCTGAGTCATTTGGACCTTTGTCAAAACTAGAGAAAGGCAAACATGTCTCAAGGAACAGCAGATATGTGGCAAGTGCCCCAATGGTGGGTTTAAAGGAGAAATAAATTGTGCTTTCCCAAAATTTATAACGCCACAGGAATTTGATTAATTTCAGTGTAAACATGTTCCCAACAGTGCACTGTGTTTGGGTACCACATAGAACCAGCCTGACCTGGCATAACACAGATCTTCTTAATGGGCACCTTGGGTCATTATACATACCAACACTACTGAGGGAACTGCTGCTTTCTGAGTCAGAGGGCATTGTGGAGAGAACGCTGTATGTGGAACCTGCCAAGAGAAGAGATACATTCAGACTTACAGCACTGATAGATTGATGAACTACTTACACACAACCCTGAATTAATTGCCAGAAGAATGTGCAATGAAATGAATATTACATAGTCAGCTCCATATTCCCTGCACAGCTGTATTATAAATTTGGTGCCGGGTTTATACTTGGAATAATAACTTCAACTCTCCTCCTTAGCGGCTCTATATTATCACTCCAGACCCCTGTCGTCATTAAACCTCCCTTCCCTCACTGTGCAATCTGCCTGGCTTTGATGTATAGTCCCTGTATGTTTCTGCTACACAGGCAGAATGTCACGGCTGAAATGGGATTTTCTCTTTTTATGTCAAGCACATAGAGAGAGCATGAGAGAGAAAGAGAGAGAAAACGATTCTCTATCTGAATAGCTATACACACCGTTAAGCTAGGGGTTATTTCACACAGGCTACGACAATCCATAGGAAAGACTCTGCAGAGCCCCATTATAATGTAGAGTCCCTGCTCCAAATGGTAACAAACACATTTGACAACATAACCTGCATTTGTTTTTTTCACAAGGCATAGCTTAGACTTATTGCAAAGTGCATCATTCATTACCCTGTACAACTTCCTTATATTCACCAACTAGCCATAATTTTCAAAAGGAGAAACTGGGATTAAACTTATTTCTACACTGATTTTACATTGCAACACATCCAAAAGCTGGTCTGTTAGCATCAACCACTGTGAGTAAGTCATCTTGCAAATGGCGCATTCCATGAATGGTTGTACTCATAAAAATGTGAAAATAAAATCATACAAAACATACAAACGATCTGTCAGTTTTTTTAAGTGATTAAAGGATTTTGTAGAAGCAGCACTGTAGACTGGGTTTTTAAAATTCTTCAAAAGTTGGACTATATATTTATGGGCTATATATTTATATTTGTTTTGGTTTGGGGTTTTTTCCAATAATGATGAGAGAAAGATGGCAAATCATCATATTGGAGAAACATTTTCATACGCAATACCAAAATTCCAAAAGAATATTTTTCTATCAGATATTGATTATTCAACTGGTTCCGTCTGCACTGTTCAAGTGGAACTATTTGAAGCTGCCTAAAAAAAGCACAGTGAAGCACAGATAATACTAATCTGATGTGATAAACGAAAGCCAAACACACAGGGTTTAGGAGAACAAGGGATTGGTAGCTGTCAGCAGCAAGCAATTGACGCCAATGGTTCTAGACCTCCATCTCTGTCCTTGCTTCCCCACTGGGTTTAGCTACAGCTCTGGCTCCAGCCCTCAATGTGTGACAAGGCCAAGCCTAATTAACTATGAGCTCTGTGAGACTGAGCCACTCCATCTTAGGCCCCGCAGACAGAGAAGGGGGGCAAGAAGAGAAACATAGAAAAGGCATGGAGCAGAGGAGGACAGATAAAAGGAGATAGCCTAACTAAAGTCACACAAGAGATAAGGAGGGAGAGAAGTAAGGGGAGAGGCTGTGAAAAATAGAGAGGAGCAGGGCGGAAAGGCTTTTAATCTGTTCTGACGTTCCCTGATGCTCAACACTTTTACTCTGCGAAGTGCTTGGAGCACATAGCTTTGATTTCATATTGTTCCATCAGACACAATGAGAACCACTGTGGGGCTGAACAACATTAATTCTCTACAACCCCGCTATGCAAAAAGCGCATGTGCATTTCTATAGAGGCAACTAAAAGCAACAACTGACTTTTTGAACCCAGTATGTGACTGACAAGTTTCATAGTAAAACACATGAGCCACTAAGAGGTACTATGTCAGTTCAGCTGTAGGATAAGTCTCTGTAAAATACAGAACAATAGACAAGCTATATTTTTGGCATTTTAGACACATAAAAAGCTTTAAATTGTAGCTTCTTCGGGCAATCTAATAGAATGATTAGGGTGCATACTACACAAGCAAAAATACAATACCCTTATAATCTCCCATAGTTTGGGTTTGATCTTTGACTCTGTGCTTTCCTTTGTTGTCCCCTTCTCCTCACCAGCAGACTGCAGCAGATTGTTGCCTCTGCCTGATTCTGGCTTTAACAGAGGCCTCTTCCTTTTGAAAGGGAGTTCTTCCTCCCCACCATCATAAAGTTCCTCCTCATAGGAAATCATCTGATTGTTGGGAGTTTTCTCTGCAATATTGCAGGCTCTTTGGCACCTTGAGGAGACTGTTGTTGTGAATTGGTGCTATATAGATGCAAAGAAGCAGTCAGACCATTTCTACAATGTACCTCACTGCTCTTTATAAGGGGGGGGGGGGGGGGGGGGGGGAGACACAGTT
>VUQH01040703.1:0-13589 GCA_015106775.1 Etroplus canarensis
GCTGACTTTTCTTTTTGATTCATGGCAGTTTTACAGATCCAGAGTCCCACAGAGCACAGATGGTTTGTGGGTCTACTGACCACACTGACACCTGCAGCTACCTTTATGCTGACTGCTTCACTTACATCAGGAGAAATGAGCCTCCTGTTTCCCCAGGCCTGCTGTGCTGTCAGGAATAAGGCTGTGCTGAGCTTAACGAACTGACTGTGCAATAAACAGCAATAGAACAAGAGCAAAGAGGGCGGTGCGAAGTATCATTCATGTTTACACGTCATCTAAAAATCATTCACAGCTGCAAACATGAAGACAGTCCACAGCTGATTAAGATACCTTTGCCTAAAACAGAGTGGACTTTTTAATTTCTTCATACACGTGTCAGGAAGGGCATCTGCAGTAAAACCTCTTCCAAAATTACCAGTGTGCATTAATCTGCTGTGGTGACCAGCTGAAGATACATTTATATACAGGTTACTGTGTCTTCTGAGACGAGCATGTCCAGCTCCAGCTTTTATAGGGACCTGGTCTGATGCACCGAACACTCAGCAGGAAAACCAACAGCTCACACTTTCCTTCTAAAAAACCTTTTTTCTTTCTGTCCTCTGCTCACAGTACAGGCAGTACTGTCCGCAGCTGCTCCTTGTCAGGGTTTCTAAAGCTGGCCAATGAGAAGACTCTGAGGGAGGAGGAGCTATAACGGCCTGTTTCAAACCTGAGCAGCGGCATTAAGGCACAGTGTGAGATAAAAACTGTGACTCGTAAAGCTCTTGAAGTGGAGAGCAAGAATAAAAACGTAATGAAAAGCTGTACAAATGTGCTCATCATTGGCAGAGACAGAAAGTCAAGAAGAGTTCCTGTCCAGGAGAGGAAAAGAGCTCAGGGGCACAAAACCTCCATCAGCTTTTTACTGTAACAAACAACATCTTCAAAATAACTGTTACCATATTCATAATCATCATAATAATACAATAATAACATATGGAGGAGTCGCGACCAGGACTCCCTGCTACAGAGCTGCCAGGCACAGTAATACTGTTAGAGACGAGGACACGCTGATGTACGGACAGACAGATGAGCACAGGGTACAGACAGATGGGGACAGGGTACAGACAGACACTCTGTATTACATTCTGGTTTAAAGACTTCATAAATCCAATGAGAATAACATGACACACTGGTGATCAATAATTCATTATCAGATACATCAAATATAAACGTTTCTTAATAAAATATAATAAAAATATACAGTTATTGCATTTTTATTGTTACTTCATATAAGACAATGTAATAAAGGCATACTGTGGAAAGGGCATGAGCTGATTGTCCTTAAATGGCTTCGGGTTCACACAGAATACTTCCCTTTAATACTTGAAGACGGGGACGGACGGTCCACTGTCTTCTGAAGGTCAGCGTCCAGGCCGCTCTGTGGTGCTCATAAAGATCTCCAGAGGTCTGCTCTACTCTGACTGACAGCTTTATTTTCTAACATCAGTTTGAGAAACGCAGATCTTGATTGGAGGAGCCACAGCTCCACAGTTCCTGGAACCTGTTCTTATTTCGTTCTGTTTTGATGAGTCATCAACCAGAAGATGTTTTAAAGAATTTAAATACTCTGTGTACTTTTAAACCATTAATGAGACTTTATGAGCACCACGTCATGAGGTGTTACCAGCTTCATTTTTACTAAAGCTTCGTGTCATCAGCCTGGCCCTCTGTGGTTAAACTGACTTTAGTCTGGCTCAGTTCATGAGCATTAACACTGCTGAGGTCAGAGGTTCAAAGGTCAACGTGCTCTTCACACTTCCGAACGTCCTGTGACAGATGTCTGAAAGGTCACACCATCCAGAGCCATGACGGCCTTACACACACATCTGGGTTTACTGACACCCATCATTATGTGTGTGTGTGTGTGTGTGTGTGTGTGTGTGTGTGTGTGTGTGTGTGTGTGTGTGTGTGCACAACGGGTAAAAGGCACTTAAGGCATAGAATAAAGTGGTGTGTGTGTGCGTGTGTGTGTGTGTGTGTGACTTGTAGTGCAAAACATGCTTTGAGTCCTCAGTAAGAGTACAAAATGGTATGTGTACCATTCTGTATTTTGCATTTGTTCGGTTTCAGGCATGCCTCTTTTTTTTAAACCACTGAAGTGGTTTTTTTCAAACACTAAATGGACCGCAAAAGAATTAAAATGTAAAGTAACTAAACTGGTTTTTGAAAATGCATGGAGGCTATACAATTTGATCCATAAGTTTTGGGCCCCTGTTCACCACCATGGTGGATTTTATATGAAAAAGTCAAAATGTGATTACATTTCAGGCTTTTAGCTTTAATTAAAAGGGCTTGACAAAAAATTGCATTAATGTTTTAGGAATTAAAACCATTTTTATACATTCCTCCGTTTTCAAATACTCAAATTTTTGCTTTTAACACTGGGATGACTGGGATGTTTGGGCCAAGACTGCGGTGTGATGGTAGCACGCGACCACTCCGGTGCTTGTACCCCTGTGATTGTCCCTGTTTTAACCTGGTATTCAGGTGTTTGGGTGTGTGGACGCTGGGACGGTGGTGTTCGTGTGCGTAAGTCGGAGGTTCGAGGCCGACCAGATGCTGTCGTAGCTCCGTAGTGCCGTTCACAGACGGTGCTAACTGGTGATCCGGCAGCGTTGTTTTTCATGACCTGCCGGGCAGCGTCCGGGAAACCGAAGTTTCTGGGTTCCGGGGGGAGTATGGTCGCAGGGCTGATGCTGCGGCTGGGTGGTTTCTGGGGGCTCCGATCTCGGCTTGCTGTGTGGACCGGGACTTCAGTCCTCGGCGTTGCCTGATGCCGGTGGCCGGGGAAGAGGACATCACGGGTGGCGTGTTGTGCTGTGCTGGAGGCGGGCCCTGGCCGGCCGGCATTACCCTTGTATGGGGCACCGGGTTCTCAGGGAATGCGGTTTCGTTTCACTGTGTATTTATATGTAGTTGAAATGATAAAGCAGTCCAATCCAATCCAAAATCTTTGGCAGTCAATGACGTCTGAAGTCTAGAACCCACGGACGTCACCAAATCCTGTGTTTCCTTCCTTGAGATGCTTTGCCACGTCTTTACTGCAGCCGTCTTAAGTTCTTGCTTGTTTGTGGGTCTCTCTGCTTTCGGTTTTGTCTTCAGTAACTGAAAAGCAGCTCTGTTGGACTGAGATCAGGTGAAAATCTTGGCTTTTTTGTCTTTCTTTGTCTTGAGAAACTCTCGGGTTGCTTTTGCAGTATGCTTTGGGTCATTATCCAGTTGCACTGCTAAGGGCCATTCAGTCAGTTTTGCTGCATTTGGCTGAATCTGAGCAGAGAATATAGCCCTGTACACTTCACAATTCATCCTGCTGTTTCTATCAACAGTCAAATCATCAGTTAACACTAGTGTGCCAGTTCTGCTGGCAGCCATACATGCCAAAACATTGCCTCCACCATGTTTGACAGATGATGTGGTATGCTTCAGATAATGAGCTGTTCCTTTCATTCTCCGTTACTTTTCTCTTCCAATCATTCTCTTACAAGTTCATCTTGGTTTCATCCCTAAAAACATTTTTTTTTCTCCTAGAACTGGTCAGCTTCTTTTAGGTGGTTTCTGGTAAATTCCAGTCTGGCCCTTTCTGTTCTTGTGAATAGTGGATGGTTTGACCTTGTTGTAAACGATCACGAGACACCTTCCAGTCATGAATGCGTCTCTCGATTGTAAATACTGAAAATGATACACCTACCTCCTTAAGATTGTTCTTGATGTTGCTAGATGCTAGATGTTTTTTTTTTCACAAAGTAAAGATTTCTGTGATCATCCACTTTAGCTGTCTTTTGTGGTCTTCCAGGCCTTTTTGTGTTACATTCTTTCTTGTTTAGAATGTTCCAGATTGTTTTTTGGCCACTCTAAAAGTTATGGCTATTGCTTTGGAAGGTTTATTTTGGTTTTGCAGCCTAATAATGGGCTCCTTCATGGAACAAGGGAACAGGCCTCATCCGACCATGAAACTCCATGTCAGTCAGTAATCCCATTATTTTCGAGCTGAAAACAGTGGACTATGACAAAATTATTGCAGTAACACCTCGAATGAAATCTGGAAGTTTGAAATCCAGTCATATTTTGACTGATTTAAAAATCCACTGTGGCGGTGTACTGAGGAAAAAATCCCCCAGAAGTTATTTTCCAGTAATTTATTGACCTAAGTGTATATTATACTCTGAGACTGTTACTTAATTCTGGTTGTGGAGAGAACTGAGCGGGTCGAAAGCCATGTATTCAGACTTGTAAAGTGAGATGGAAAACAAGCTGGAAATAGAAATGTCCGGTGAAGCAGATGATGGGGGAACAAAAAGAAAAGAATAAAGAGGAGTCACAAAAAGAACAAAATTACATTTATAAAGAAGAGGGAGAATGTGAGGGACGGAGGGCGAGAGAAGCAAGCAAGGCAGATTTAAGAGATCAAAAGAGGTACCGAGAAGAGAGAAAGACGTGGCCTGGCACTGAGAAGGAGAGCTTGTGGAGGTTTGCATGCGTGTGTCTAATGACTGATAAAGTGAGACTGGTGCTGAATTATAGATGCATTTGAGGTGAAATTTTTATGAAAATGTTACTAACCCATTCAAAGGTTACTCAAACAACCTCAGACATGACCTAAAAGATGAGGAGATAAATTGAAGAGCAGTAAGACGAGGTGGAAAGGGAAACCTAAGGATAATGGTAAGATAAAGAGGTAGAGGAGGGAAGGAAGAGCATGGACAGAGACGAGTGCAGGGATAACGGAGTCGCTTTAGCTGGAATAAAGACACAAATAGATGAACAAAACAAAGAATCTGACCTCATCTTCCCCCGTTTTGCCGGGGGTTGCGCAGGTGTCCAGCCGACTGCAGCTTGATGATACTTAATGAAAGACTGAGATAAGGACTTTTTCTCGTGGACACAATTGCAATTCAGCAGGAAGAGAAGGAAAGGCAGGAGAGCCAGGAAAGAGTTGGAAGTGCTGTTAACGAGTGTGTTAAAGAGTGTCTGTCAGAAGAAACACTGATTGGTTCAGGCTCATTTCCCAGCAGCTCTGGAGCTGCAGCGGAGGACACAAATGCTCAGCTTCATTACCTGCTGTGTTTTGACCTTCTGCAGTTAAACTGATAAGCGGCTAATTATGACCCTTCCCCCACACACAAGCCAGGCAGGCAGAACCTGGAATAAACGGCCAATTTTGTGTTTGTGTGTGAACGTATTGTCTAATTACACTCTCCAGGCATCACAGCTTATTTGCTTATTTGCATTAATAATGTAATCGTTGCTAATTTCCATTTAACTGAGTTTACTCATTATCTGCTCTAGTATTTAGACAAGAAGTTAATTTGCCAAAAACACTGCTAATCCAAATAATTTAAACCACCAACAAAGAGCATGTTGATAATGAACTAAATGCTATATTACAAAAATTACAAAGTTATAAAATAAAAATTTGAAATTAAGTAATGGAAAATGTACTGTTTGATCAAAGCTAGTTAGTTTGAAGAGGCTGGACTACGCCTAAGTCAGAAGACACTCACTTGACACTTGACTTTGATAGTACCAGGTTGGACCTCCTTTTCCATCAGAACTGCCTTAAATCTTTGCGGCATAGATTCAACGAGGCGCTGGGATCATTCCTCGGAAATTCTGATCCATATTGACTTTATAGCACTGACCAGTTTGTCGCACATATGATGGAAAGCTCCTGTTCCACTGCTTCCTAAAGGTGCACTGCTGGACTGACATCTGGTGACTGTGTAGGCCATATGGGCACACTGTGGTGATAAAAGGATGGCCGTGATGGGTAAAAGTATTCAGGTAGGCTGTGGCATTTAAATGATGCTCAGCTGGCACAAAGGAGCCCGAAGTATGCCCGAACCATTATACTGCCAGCAGCAGCTTGAACTGTTGATACCAGGGAAGACGGATCCGTGCTTTTATGTTGTTTACACTGAATTTTTACCCTACCCGTCTGAATGTGGCAAATTAAATCAATGTAATGTAATTAGCCGATTACATATTTGCATTAAGCAGCTGAACACGTATGCCTAATGAAGTGGCTGGTGAGTGTATATTCCATGTTTGAACTCTAGCAAATCTTGCACTGGCAAGACCCAGAAAATCTAATGTGCTTCCTCTTGGCCTGAAGTTCTCGTTCCAGGCTACAGGCTGGTATCAGTGTAAAAATTACATTCAGCTAATGATACATGGCTTCATACAAAATATATCGTAGCTGCCATCTGGCCTCAGGAAACAGCTTGAGCATGATAAAAGGTAAAGACCTGTCCTTTCTCTGGATGTTTTGCTGTGTTGCACAGAAACATACAATTTTCATATTCCGAACACATAATTCATAGAGTACAGAGAGCAGAGCAGAGAATTGCTGCTACTTAACGTGCTTTGTACGTTAAGTTGCTGGGGACATCCAATCAAACATTAATTTGCATGGAGCAAGTACAGAGGCTCAAGCAGGGTACCCCTGGGGATGCCTTGGGACATAGCAGCTATAGGAGCTATTGGAGGACGTGCAGCTATTGGATTTGATGAACTGTTGACTATCTGTTAGATGACACACAACTTCCTTCACCTTTGTTTTTTATTCAGTAAGCTAAACATTTAAATAAACAAAAAATCCAAAACTTGAACCAAAGGATCACCTTCCTATGAATGTGCATATGAATATGCATATCTTTTTGTCCTTTATGTTGGAGCTATTAATCAAGTCCCATATCCATATGCTCATAAAAAGAAGAGACTTTAGTTTAGTTCAGTTTGTTTGCATAGCGCTAATTCACAAAAAAAGTTTCCTCAGGGTGCTTCATACTATAAAAACCCCAAAAATTAGATGATCCACTATCAGCAGGCACTTGGCGATGGTGGGAAGGAAGAACTCCCTTTTAACAGGAAGAGACCTACAACAGAACCAGGCTCAGGGAGGGGCAGCCATATGCCTTGACCAGTTAAGGGGTGAGGGGAAAGAGGAGAAAAAGGGAGAGCAGAGAGAGACACAGGCTATGGGAGAGACAACAGCAGCCCAACAGCCTAAACCTATTGCAGCATAAGGGATGGTTCACGGTCACCTGATCCATTCCTAACTTTCAACTGTATTTAAAAAGAAAGTTTTAAACCTAATCTCAAAAGTAGCGAAGGTGTCTGTCTCTCAAATACAAATTGGGAGGTGGTTCCAGAAGACAGGGGCCTGATAGCTGAAGGCTCTGCCTCTCATTTTACTTTTAGGAACCACAAGTAAACCTGCACTCTGACAATGAAGTGATCATTTGGGAAAATATGTTGATATGAGGTCTTTAAGATAGCCGATTTTAAATTCAATTCTTTATTTAACAGGAAGCCAGTGAATCTCTCGTTCTAGTCTCTGGTAGTACTCTTGCTCCATCATTTTGGACCAACTAAAGGCTGTTTAGGGAAGTTTTAGAACAACTGGATAGTAATGAATTACAATAATCAAGCCTAGAAGTAATAAATGCATGAACTAGTTTCTCAGCATCACTCTGAGACAGGATGTTTTTAATTTTGGCGATATTGCAGAGGTGAAAAAGGGCAGTCCTACGTATTTGTTTAATGTGAGCATTAAAGGATATATCCTGGTCAAAAATGAGTCCAAGATTCCTCACAGTGTCACCGGAGATCAAGGTAATGCCATCCAGAGCATTAGATACTGATACTGTGTTTCTGAAGTTTTTAGGCCAAAGTGCAATACCCTGAGAGTTGTCTGAATTTAGGAGTAGAAAATTACAGGCCATCCAGTTCTTTATGTCTGTAAGACACGCCTGTAGTTTAGCTAACTGTTTATTTCATCTGGATTCATGGATAAATAGAGCTGGGTATCATCTCCATAGCAATGCAACTGCTGGTCTCCAAATAATATACTTATATAGACTTACTGTCTATGTATCAAGGTCCGTAGACTCTTCCACTACTTATGATGCTAGTTTTCAGATAATTGATTCGTTAGTAGGTGGTGTTTTTGTAGATGTTGATCCCTTATCTCAAGCACAACCAGCTCTGGAGCAGGTTAAGTCCTCAACATAAGGTACAATGGCAAAGTGAACTGAAAACCCAGGGTTAACCACAATCTTGCCTTATGGTGCACATCTCGGATTCTGCATCGAGGTGATGGTAGGGATAGTATCCTGACAATTACAGTAGTGTAAGCCTGTGCACTGAGTGACACCAACCACCAACAAGGCTCACACCCACACAGTTTGACTGACAGCTGCTCCCTGGACGTGCAGGAGAGAAGCATTTCAGAGGAAAAAGGGGATTTCTAGACATGTCTCTAACCTTTAGTTCCTGCTAACTAACACTGACTCGTTGAGAGCGAGGTGCGGTTGTTAATGACTATAATTATCAACCACCTTCATCATTTGTTGTTATTTCGGCGGCTGTCTGCGCTTCTCCACTTGGCTGCATTAGTGATGCGTTTTATTCCACAAAGCATTGCCCTGCCGTTCCCGGCAGCTCAACTTCTGCCAGCTGCTTTGGCTCCCATTTCCTCCATCCATCATTCAGTCATGCCTCCTAAAATCTGGCCCTCTGATCCAGCCACCAACCGCAGCCTGTGGAAACCCCTAGGGTTTATCTGCACCTATCAGGTTAGTCACCCTGATCGGTTTGTCTGTGTTATCTGTAAGTATAAAACATGTGAAGATAAATCTCATTGTGTTGTGTCGCATGACACCATTAAGTGCATCTCCAAAGGTATTTTTACATTTGCACCCTCATCCATTACACTTAAGAGCTCATCGTGTCAGGTTTGTGTATGAAAAGAGACCGTCGGCACTGTCATTGGTTCAAACCCGGCTACAGGCTTTCTGAATGTCAGCTTTTTCTTATTACTTCACAATATACTTGGTAATGGTGCATTAAAGCATGATAAAAGCCAAAGAAATAATGTGTTTAGCTACATTTTGACACAGAGTGAACACTGGGCTTTCGGGGCAGTTGTATTTGTGGGCCCTAGGGCCATTGTCAGCATTGTTTGGTTGATAATTCAGCACTGGCTAGAGGAACCTCGCATAATTTATTTCCCTGTGTGGGCGGAGGATAATGGCTTCTGATTAAATTAGCGCAACACCACATATGGAGAATTGAGCGTTTTGTTTTGTGTTTGGTTAAATCATTCACGTCATAAAAAGTCATCTGGCTAATCTAAGCACTGCTGTTGTAGAGCGCAGGCTTTTTTTTTTTTTTCTATGCATAAACTGACTCATCAGGACATGCAGTTTGTGGTAGCAGTTGGGCAGCTGCCAGTGTTCACACTTCACAAGAGGTATCTCAGAGTTCAGATCATACCCTGTACGGACAAAGGTGCACATCACCTACACATCACACCTGGAGGAGCTTTTTGACATCCCATTTTAAATCCATAGGCACTGATATGAAGTTGGGCCCCGCTTGCCACTATAACAGCTTCCTCCATTCATCCAAAAGAATATTTGTCATTGATGTTGGATGAGAGGGCCTGGCTCACAATCTAGCTCATCCTAAAGGTGTTTGATGGGGTTGAGGTCAGGACTCTGTGCAGGCCAGTCAAGTTCTTCCACACAAAAACTCATGCAATCATGCCTTTATGGACATTGCTATGTGCACTGCGGCACAGTCTTGCAGCAGCAGAAAAGGGCCTTCTCCACTATGTCCCCACAAAGTTAGAAGCACAGAATTGTCTAAAATGCCTCCGTAAGCTGAAGCATTAAGATTTCCCTTCGCTGGAACTAAGGGGCCTGGCCAACCCCAGGAAAACAACCCCATAGTGTTATCGCTCCTCCACTAAACCCTACAGTTGGCACGCTGCAGTCCAGCAGGTAACATTCTCCCGGCATTCGCCATGCCCAGACTCATCCATCAGACCGTCTGACAGAGAAGTGTGATTCGTCATTCTACAGAACCTGTTGCAACTGCTCTCAAGTCCAGTGGCAGCGTGCTTTATACCACTTCATTCGGCGCTTGGCATTGTATTCGGTGATGTACGACTTGCGTTCCTCCGCTTGACCATTAAAACATATGTCATGAAGCACCCGGTGAGCAGTTTTTGTGCTGACGTTAATACCAGAGGTTTGGAACGCTGCTGTTACAGAGTCAGCAGAACACTAGTGACTTTTACACAGTATGCACCTCCGCACTCAGTGACCCCACTCTATAGCTTTACTTGATCTGCGGCTGAGTTGCTGTTGTTCCTGAATGCTTCCACTTTAATAATAATAATAATAATAATAATAATAATGATTAAATGTGATGGTGGAATATCTAGGAGAAAAAGAAATTTCACCAACTGATTTGATGCAGTAGTGACACCCTGCTACAGTGCCGCTCTTGAATTTAGTGAGCTCTTAAGAGCAATCCATTCTTTCACAAACATTTGTAAAGGCAGCCTGCTGGGCAGGCGCTTGATTTTTTAAACCTGTGACAATGGAACTGAATGAAACACCTGAATTCAATGATGAAGAGGTTTGGTCCAATACCTTTGTCCAAATAGTGTCGCTCAGTTTTATTGTTCACAGTTAAAAGTTCAGTACTGAGTTCACGGTTCCTAAAATTGAGTGAGTTCTTATTAATACTCTCATATTTATTTTAGATGAGCTGCCATGAGCCATTCTTTTTCAGCAATACCTCCTCTTGGCGTATAAGCGGCCTTGACTGATTGCCACTCACATACACATACACATTGCTTTTAAATGTAAAGAGCGCACATTTTTCGTGTGTTTTACCACTTAAGCTGTGTTTCATAATGAGACAGCACAAAACAGATCAGTCTACAAATGTAATTAATCTCTCTTTGAACTTTTACAGGTGTTTGTTCATGGTCTTACCTTTTGCTAATGATTTCTTGATATAAATCATTCGTGGATATTTCCCAGGACTCGCCAGCTGCTTCAAATCAGTGCAGCATTTTAGATTTGTTGTTGATGAAAGCTGGCATTCACACTCTTTTTTTTTTTTTTTTTCTTTTTTTGTTCCAAGACCTGGCAGGCACAATTTGCATTAGAATATGAGATTCCTTCATGTCACAAATCCTCATAATGGCTGGCCTGAGCGGTGTATATGAAGGCTACTGAAGCCACTTGTCATCCACCATCACCCCTCAGTATCTTACATCATGTGTTCGAACCCTGGAACAGTGTGAGCATTTCTTCAGCGGTGATCAGTGGTTGTCAGCTGTCTTGTTTCATAGGTTAAATGATCAGTGATAGTAAATTTGTCACTGGCTTTATTAGTGTTTACATGCTGGTGCATATATACGTAGTCACGTGAAAAGGAAAATGCATCCTCTTTCAGTTCTAAGGTTTTACGTATCAGGACTTAACACAATCTGGTCCTACACAGGTTTTAACTTTTGGTAAATACAACCTTGAATGAACAAGAGAAAATTATGTATTACAGAGGATTATTATTTATTTAACAAAAACTAAGCCAACATGTAGACGCAGTGTGTGATAAATTAACTGCAGCCTTATTGCTTCCATAGGAATTAAGAAGTTAAGTGGCAGCCAGGTGCTGCTAATCAAATCGGCGTGATTAATTGGTTATCAGCCAGAAGTTTCAGTAGTTTGCTGGTCTGGAGCATTCGGGTGTGTGGTAACAGAATGCCAAGGAAAGAGATCAGCAATGATAATAAGAGACGCAGTCGTCGCTGCCCTTCAGTGTGGGGATGGTTAGTGGGCCATTTCTGAACTATCCATCATTCTACAATGAGAATAATTATTCACAAGCGGAAAATATTAACGAGAGGCTCCAGTTTTCCCAGGACTGGATGTCCTAGCAAATTCACTCCAATGCAATGTTCAGTTAAATAATAATAAAAAAAAAATGGCTCAGACTCTACAGGCCTCAGCATGTTAAAGTTCATGATAGTACTATTAGAAAAAGACTGAACAAGTATGGCTTTTTTTTTTGGAGGTTTTGCCTTGAGAAAGCCTCTTCTTTCTGCAAATAACATAGGAGCACAGCTCAGGTTTGCAAACCGCAAATCTTCTAGAACGCTATGCTTGATGAGACCAAAGTGGAGATGTTTGACTGGTTTTCCCCCAAATGTGTGTTTCAAAGCACAGCATATCAGCACAGATCCTTCAAACCAACTGTCAAGCGCAGTGGTGGAGGATTTGGGCTTGTTTTGCAGCCATACGACCTGGGCGCTTTGCAGTCATTGAGTTAATCCATGAACTCTCTGTACCTGAGTATTCTTGAGTCAAATGTGAGGCTATCTGGGTGACAGCTGAAGCTTTGCAAAAACGGGCTGTGCAACAGGACGACGCACCCGCTGCAACGGAATGGCTGAAAAAAGACAAGAATCAAGGTGTCGTAATGGCCCAGTCAAAGTCTAGACATCAACCCAATTAAAATGCTGTTGTGGGTCCGTAAGAAAGCTGCCCACCTGCAAAGTGAAATGAACTAAAGCAACATTGTACAGAAGAGTTGGCCAGAATTCCTCCACAATGATATGAGAGACTGAATATGAAAATTATTATTTCAAGTTATTCCTAATAAAGGTGGTTCTATAATCTGTGGAAGATGGGGTGTACTTGGTTTTTCACACACAGCCCCTCTATGTTGGCTTCATTTATATCGAATCAATAATGACAAAGTGGAACCTGCTGTGTGGCGTGTTCCACTTAAGGTCACTGAAAGACAGTGTACGTTTTTTTTTTTTCCGACATGACTGTATAATGTTAAGAAAAAAAGCTAGTGAATATATATATATATATATATATAATATATCTTTCTAAAAATCACTTTAAATGCCAAAATACCTGCAGATTGACTGACCTATGAGCATAAATATTGCTTCATGGAATTAGACAAATACCCCTGGGGGTGGATGTTCCTACATTCCTCATAATACATTAACTGAAACAGTTTTAAGATTTAAAAAGAATGTCTTTTCAATCTTCAAAGTGGAAATTTGCTGGTCAGCAGAACCTATGATACATCAGCTGTTCAATACATCCCACCACCACCATCTATAAATATATATTTTTTTTTCTCTCAGAGTGAATGAGTTATCTTTTTCCTCAAGGAGGCCGAGTGGACCGCCATCCACCAAAGTTTTTTATTAGCAGTTTTGATAGATACAGTGAAGAGGCAGTAAAGTAGGAATAACTGCAAGATGGAGAGGGAGTTTCTGCAGTCAGCTCTAAACTTACAGCTCGCAGTGGCGTGCTGCAATGTGTAATAAGTCATTTGTTAAGATATTGGTACTTAATGGTTGTAAAATAGATGAATGAATCACTGAATTTGCTGATACCGTTGTTTAAAGGCATTTTTGAAGTGATTGGTTAACTGCGTATATGACAAGAATGTTCATCAAAAAAAGGATAAAGGCAATTATGTTTAATCTCTTGGGGGATTTTCCAGTAAGTAATGCACTTCCATTAAGGAGATTTCCTTCCAGAATTACTGGATCCTACATTTCTTGATGGGTTCTTTCTTCAAATAAAATCCATCTAGTTTCAAAAAATCAACATCACCACTTTATATCACAGGCTTTATGTAACTTTACAGTGCCAACAAAGCACCAACATCCCCGGGGTACATGTTTTTTTTTTTTTTTTTTCCCACCTCCATCCCTT
>VUQH01040703.1:13609-27119 GCA_015106775.1 Etroplus canarensis
TGGGGTACATTTTTTTTTTTTTTTTTTTCCCACTGCATACCATTGCTCTCTCACATCATTTTATTTATTCATTGTATTGCAACAACGACCGCATAATCAACTTTATGCATCTATTGCAGTTAGTTATTATGTAATGGTTATTTAACAGACAGCAGCGAGGCTTAAGAGCATTTTGGATTGAATAATTCTGACAGCTGATATGTTAAATTTCATCAGCTGTGTTTTTGTGTAAGAACTGCAGGGATGTGCCAACAATTCTCTCCTCCCTGTTGCTGTGTTATCTTCAAACAGATGTCGTCTCCCTCCAGTCTCTCTCCATGCTCCACTCCCTCTGTACATTTATGAAGCAGATTCATAAAACTCTGGAACAAGTGCAAGCGTTTTTGCTTTGTTGAAATACTCTCAACTCTGGTAAATGTGGCAAATGTTGTGTCTTTGCAGGGTCTGTGCAGTAGCAGCATTAAAGCACTGCTCCTCTAAAGTGCTTTGACATCTGTGAACACACAATGCGACCACATCAGTCCAAACACATTCCTTCAGATTTACTGACCAGGGCTCACTGGAATAATCTCCACAGTCATATAGCATCAGGGTTCTCTCTGCGACAGTATGCGGTATAGAATATGGAGAACACATTTTAGCTACAGTAAAATGTACTGTAGATTATGGTCTGTGAGTGTTTGAAATTTGTCTTCTACTTTGCCTAATTGAGACAATAACAAGTGAGTGCAGTTCCAATTCAGAAATAGAAAGGTCATTGGGAAGCCAGTTTCTAGCACGTGCTATTCATGAAGACAGAATCATTTGTCTTTTTGCTCTGTCGGTTTGAATGATGGAATTAGAAAAAGGAAAAAAGCTAAATGCAGGAAAAAAATCCTTTACTTAGGCTAAATGAATTTTGTCCATGGTTTGCCAATATCCTCCCTTGTGGTGAAAAGACAAATGAATGAATGCAGCAAGCTAATAACTGAAGGAAAAATTGTAATTAAATCAGGTTAGTTTTCTATTACCAGAGTATAAGAAGGGCCAGTGGGTAAACAAAGCTAAGAGAACATGCACGAAAAAGAAGGGAGGAAAGAGCAGGGGGAAAAAGCAAAAGAGAAACACGTTCAAGAGATTTTATTGAGTAGAGGAACGATTGAAAACAGGAAAGCATACGAAAGTGCACTGTTTGGACCGAAGTATTGTGCTGTACCCTTTTAATCATTGAATTCGCTTTTATTCAGTCCCATTGCCACAGGCATATAAAATCAAGCAGCTAGCCATGCTGTCTGCCTGTACAACCATTTGTGAATGAATAGGTGATTCTGAAAAGCTCACTGAGTTCCAGCGCGGTACTGTAATAGTATGTCACTGTTGTAATTCAGTTGGTGAATTTTTTTTCCTTCCTAGATATTCCACCATTAGATGTTAGTGGTGCCACTGAAAAGTGGAAGCATTTAGGAACCGCAGCAACTCAGTGCTGAGGTGCATGCTGCGTAAAAATCACCAGCGCTCTGCTGAGTCAGCGACAGCCTGAGTTCTAAATCTCCTCTGGCATTGACATGAGCACACAAACTGTGTGCTGGGAGCTTCATGGCATGAGTTTCCATAGCTGAGCAGCTGCATGCAAGCCTGGCATCACCACGCACAAAGTTTCGGGATAATGGGGTTGAGCCTTAGTTCCAGTGAAGAAAAATGCTAATGCTTTGGCTTAAAAGACATTATGGGCAATTCTGTGCTTCCGAGTGTGTGGGAACAGTTCGGGGAAGGCCGCTCTCTGTCCCAGCACGACTGTGCCCCAGTGCACAAAGGAAGGTCAACAAAGGATGAGTTTGGGGTGGAAGAACTTGATTGACCACCATAGAACCCTGATCTCAACCCCACTGAACAGATTTGGTATGAACATGAATGCAGATTGCGAGCCAAACTCTCTCTTCCAAAATCAGTGTGTAACCAGATAAGTGCTCTTCTGGATGAATTGGGAAAAGTTCCACAGACATTCTCCAAAATCTTGTAGACATACTTCCCAGAAGAGTGGAAGCTGTTATAGCTGCACAGGAAGGGCCAACTCTATATTAATACATTTGGATTTAAAACACTCCTCCAGGTGTAATGCACAGGTGACCCAAGAGTTTTGTCCGTATAGTTTAGTGCCCTGCTTTACTCTTTAACAAATGTGAACTATTAAATGTATACATTTTAAGCTATAACATTTTCTATAAAGTTCTAACTGTAATTTTTTACAACTCAGCTTTAATAAGCTCAGAAAACTTCATTTAAATTATGTTAAAAACAGATGCAAGAAAAATGAAGAGAGAGGAAAGAAATCAAAAGTTGATACAGTACCAGTCAAAGGTTTGGACACATCTGAGGACATGAATATTACTTAATTTTTGAGATAGGTTTAATTAAAAAAAGAAAAAACTGATGTACAAGTGCACAAGATGAAACTCTCTGACTGTTGCAAACCATAAACATGAAGTTTGTTGAAGTCTTTATTAATGTGAAGTATTTTATAATGTGTAAATTTCTTAAAATTTGTTGTGAATAAGTGAAATTGATACAGTAGCAGAACATCAGTGATGTTTGGAATTGAGGAGTTTTAAGGCACGTTTTCTTGGTTCAGTATGGTGAAGCTCCGTTTACTCTAGGTTACTGCTAAGCTCAGCTGTTTCGTTGTTGCTGTGATTACTAACTGTTATAAAATATCTAAAATAATAAAAAGCAAAGAAATAACCCACTATGTCTAAACTTTTGACCTATACTGTAGCTCATGGCAGCACAAGAACAGTTCTGAAGCATCAGGTCCGTAGAGACAGGCATCTACCACAGCTATAGGCTCTGCAAAATGCCCCAGAGACAAGCCATCATACAGCAGTAGGGTGTAAGATGTAAGCAGGGCCTGTGTGCGCTGGCTGGGATACTTTGCCTAGTGTGTGACTAGAAACCCCAAGTTCTGATGGAAGACGGCCTTGAAAGAGGATGAGCCTGACAGGGCTAAGATCCTGTGGGACTTTAAATTTGTGACGAACATGCAGCTGGTCTGTAACCGAGCAGACGTAGTGGTGGCTGATGAGGAGAAAAGGCAGCAGTTTTGATAGATGTGGCAATCCCAGCTGACAGTAATATCACGAAGAAAACTGAGAAGAACCAGGGGCTGAAGGAGCAACTGGAGCAGATGTAGAAGATGAAGCAAAGTGGTAACGGTGGCGGTAGGAGCATTATGGGCCGTGAACCCCAAACTGGGAGAGTGACTGTGGCAGATTATGGGCACAACAGCTGAGGAAGAATGCAGTAACAGGAAGCGCTAAGATACTGCGTAGAGCCCTTGACTACTCCATATACCCATTTAGTAGCTGTTGTTGTAGCTGGGCCTTTTATTGGTTAGCTGTGGCTCGGGCGAGGTGCTGGGAATGAAGTGGCCTGTCCGTCAACAGGAAGCTAACCGTTTAAAATTCAGTTGTGTTACCGACCCTTTCATACGGCAGCAAGATATGGCCTACCCTAGGTAGGCATCTTCCAATGCTGGAGACATTCCACCATCTCTACCTGTGCTGCCTCTTGAACATCAGGTAGTGGCAGCACATAACAACACTGATGCTTGGGGAACAAGCCAGGTGCGCCATCACCAAGACCATGGTTAGGACTGACCAGTTACACTGGCTGGATCATGTCTGCTGGATGGATGATGACAGAATCCCAAAGCAGCAGCTGCTATTCAGTGAACCGGCACAGGGAACATGATCGTGAGGACTCCACAAAAAGATTGTGTCAAGGAGGACTTGAAGATCTGCACCTTCGACCAGCCGTAGTATGAAACCGCAGCTGACCATAAAGGAGGGCAGAGGCCTGACTAGCTCAAAGAGCCAAAACACGATGCCAGAAACATCATAACATAACCAATCATCAGTAATTGACTGCCTGTGGCAATGGATGAAGTTGTTTAATGACTGGAACTGAGTCTGAAATTGTGGCTCCAGTCCTCATGGCGAAGCGTCCATTCGCAAGATCCTGAACCTCAAATTACCCCGATGCATGCATGAACACGGGCATGATGTGTTAACAGTCTTAAAGGCAGATGCTACAGTGCCATATGAATGGGGCTTGTTGTATTTGTCAGGAACAGTAGAAAAATGCTATATAAATGCCAGTCCGTTTGGTGCTTATAAACCAATGACTGTGTTGAACATGGACAATGTGGCTGTACTTCCTTCCATTGTACAACAGCGAAGCCAAAATTTCCAGTTTATGGGAATTGCCATCTCGTAATTTGGGAGCCAGAGTCCACGCAGTAGCGATTTGGGGTGGAGTAACTGTGTGTGATTTCTGCCCACACACCCTATGGGACTTGAGGTAGAGCACACCAGCCAGAGTCAGAGCTGGTTAGCTGGTTAGTCAGAGGTTTGACCTCTTCTCATCAACTAACATGGAGGGGGCGGGACTTGGGACCTATACTGTGGCCAGACACCAGGGGGCAATAAACATTTTGGCTTCACTTTTGGGGAGCTGTCAGGTTGCCCGTTTTCATCATTCATTGATATAAACATATTACATGACATTAAAAGATTTTAAGATTTAAAATAATATGTTTTAAAAGGTATTTCATGTATTTAATGTGTAAAGCATTTTGTTAGAAGTTTACTTAGACTGTAAAACTTTCTTATTATTACTGAAGACTAATTTCTAGGTGTTTTTCTGGGTAATCTTAGCATATAATGCATCCCGATATATACTTAATCAACAAAATAAAAGGAAATGGATTAGGCTGTAATTACCTGCCAAGCCCATATAGACTGATAATGCTTCATTGAGCCCACATATACCATACATAGCCTAAGGTTAGGCTATGTTTGGTATATGTGTGTCAGACTCAATACTTGTGTAATTATCTTCCCATAACTATGTACACTAGCTGTGAATGCTGCGGGTAGGTGTGTGTGCACCCAGTTCTGTTTATGAGACCCAAGTTTAAGAGCATTAGGGTGAGGACATTTATGGCAGGACCTTATGGCTGTTCCTCAGTTTGTCTCACCTCTTTAAAGGTTTGTTTGAGGGTATGCGTACATGCCCATGGTTTTCAGTAAAAGATTAGACTACATGAGGCACTGAGCTTTTCATTTGAACCTTGTCGGAACGGCATTTTGGCTGCCCTGATTTATGTATTCAGTGTTTCCCACACAAAGACTTTACTTGGGCGGGCTGCCCAGGTACACTGGTGGCTGTCCAAGTATGTTTT
This sequence comes from Etroplus canarensis, assembly GCA_015106775.1. Taxonomy (NCBI): domain Eukaryota; kingdom Metazoa; phylum Chordata; class Actinopteri; order Cichliformes; family Cichlidae; genus Etroplus; species Etroplus canarensis. The sequence goes on from VUQH01040703.1 coordinate 18,828, forward strand.
GCAATTTGTTTTTTTCATAAGTCCGAGACAACGTGATCGATTTACTATTGGACAGTCATTTTAAAGAAAGGAACCGAGGAAAGAAAGAGTCCTCTAAATGAGAGCTTCTCAGTTTAGCTGCACCAGCTCCGCGTGCTTTCTTGCAGGTGTGTGCGCGGGTTTAATGCGTGCACTCATGGCCACCATGCCTCATGTGCGCTGTGCCATGTCCCACGTGCTGAATTATAGTTCAATCTGGTCCTGCGGCCCCTTGCGTCGAAAACAGCCTCACAAATCACAGAATATGTCTAGCCATCAGCTCAGCTCCGAACGCGGGGAGGATGGCCGTGCAGGAGCACTATTTGTGTGTGATCATGTGAATCCTTGTTTTGCCTGTTTTCAACACAGAACTTCAAACCCAAATAAGGGATTAAATGGGTTTTAAACATATATAACTGCATATTTGTTAGTAGGTAAATATGGGGTTTCTTCATTTCAGCGCTTACTTTTTTCACATGCATACAACTCCATGATGATGATGATGATTTTCATAATTACCTCTGCCAAGGTGGTCCTGTGTGTGTGTGTGTGTGTGTTAGCAGGATAACACAAAAAATTTTAAGGTGCATGCTCCATAAAAGTGATTAAAGTTTAAAGTAGATTCTGATCTGGACCCAGGAATTTTTGAAGGATTCTGCAACAGTGTGTCCCAGTTCAGGGGCTGGATTGATGCAATCTGATGACATCACGGTTTTTTCTTTTCCAGGAAGGACTTGAAGGACACATTGGGTGGATCCTTTGTGGCCCATCGTGTCCCAAAATTCATTGCACACCTGTGGCTGTCTGATATTTTTTCATAACACAGCGGACAGCTTAAACGACGCAGCTGAGGAATACACTTTTACAATAAAATTTTAGGTTTCATCTCATTTAAATAGAATAGAATAGAAAGAATCTTAAAATGTTAAATTTATGTTAAGTTAGTGTTTCGAGTCGTAACTTCATATGGCTCGGCTGCTTGGTCCCTCAAACTTGTAAAGACTTCGGTTTCAAATAAAAGCAGTTCAAAAATTACAGACTGTGACTGTTTTATGGATAATGCTAGAAATACGTAAATAAGTAGACTGCCATTTAGTGGTTTCATCATCACAAGATTTTTGTCTTTCTTTGAAGTATAATAATGATATTACTGCAATTTCAAGTTGTGAGGGCATGTGTTCATTGTCAAAAAATTTGAATGTATTAAAAAATAAAGACACACACTTGCCATACACTTTATTCGGTACAACAGTTAAAAATACTCCTTAAGACAGTTCAGCCAGTTCAGCCAGTCATATGACAGCAGCCTAGTGCATCTGGGTATGTAGACATGGTCAAGGTGACCTGCTGAAGTCCAATGGGAAAGAGATGTGATTTGAGTGACTGAACGTGGCATGGTTGTTGATGCCAGACAGGCTGGTCTGAGTATTTCTGCTGAACTACCCAGATTTTAACACCCAATATCTGTAGTGTTCATAGAGAATGGTCTCAAAAAGAGCAAATTATCCAGTGAGTGGCAGTTCTTTGGAGACCAGAGGGCAACTGGTCCAGACTCCTTTGAGCTAATCCTTGAGGTATTAGTAACAGAATAGAATCTGTGTAATGCTATCATACCTCTGAGGAATTTCTCCAGCTCCTTGTTGAACATTTGCCGTGAAGAATTAAAGCAGTTTTGAATGCAAAAGGTGGTCCAGCTTGGTACTAGTAGGGTGTACCTAATAAAGTGGCTGTGAGTGTAGAAATATTTTGCATTAAGGAAACAGAAATTCAAGGATTGTTTAGGCTTAGTGAAGGTATGCGGTCTCGGACTGCTCTTTTCACGCGTTGTGTGTTTGTGTTAGGAGTGCTGAATATTGTTGTGGCCATGTTCACATTATTGTGTCAGTTTAACAGAAGCTACAGTTTGATCATTCATTTCACTGAGTTTTGTAAATTAAAAATAAGCACATTTTTCTTTATGGTGATGGAATGGATACATTCTGTTCTTTGTATTTCAGTGCTGTTTCCAGTCTGTAGCTTATGTAAATGATGAGATATGGCCAAATCTCTCTAATACTTTGGTACTGGACAGATTAAGCATATTATCTCTGTAACAACAGGAGCAAGGTCAATATATGCCGTGGAGTGTTTTACTCTGTAATTGAAGTCTCACCCCTGAGTTTTGTGTAGTGTCAATAACAGGTTTAAATGGTTTAAATATGATTGTAATACACTGAAGCAGACTCTTTCATGGCACCTGCAGCAGACAATTCAGCAAACTGAATGGCTCATTGAAAAAGGGAGATTTCATTTTACCAGACCGGTCACTAATAATGTATCCCTCCTGCCCATGTCGTTTTCAGTTGACACAGACTCTCTAGGCGTAGCTGCCTTGAGCAGTTAACATATTATCGTTCACACTGAAGAAACGTGCAGATTCGGGACTTTCACTAAATCAGCTTAGCAGCATTTGCAGCTATTTCTGTCTTTTTCTTACTTAATACTATTTTGAGGGTATTTTGTATGTTATTACTTTTAAGGATAGCCTTTATCAGTGTAGGAATACGATGTCCCTGTTCTTAATCCTGAATGCAAAGCTCTGATTGGCTTTTACACCTAAAGGAAGCTGCTGTCACACGCATGACAGCCACCTCATTTGGATGTTGTACTAATGACAGAAGAGTGAAAATAAACCTTCAAGAAAATGAAGTTCAGCAGCACATTTACCTTCATATGTTGGGTTACAATGAACACTGAAGCCTCCAGGGGCCTTTTCGTAGGGATTTAGAGTTTGAGTCTCCAGTGCTTAGAGCCAGTGAAATAAAATGTTTCATGCTGAATGAAATTTGTCTTCAATGTAATGTGTCATTTTGAGTGTGAAGCAGTGTGAATATAAATTTGGTTCAAAGCATCAAACAACATGTATAAAAGATTTCAAATGCTAAGGCCATGGGGATGCTGTGTGTTTAATGTGCAAAATGAGTTTGGAATGCATGAGCTTGTGTAATTTTGTACATTTGTAATTTTGGCAAATGCAAACTGACACTCATTTTCCCTTCTTTTTTTTGCTGCTGTATGTGTGCAAGTCTTCTCTACTTAGAGAAAATGAGCTCACGTTTCATGCTGAGCTGTGTATGTGTTTGTATTACATAGTTTTAAGGGCAAATCTGTATTCTTTTTTAGAGTTTAACCTGAAAATAGAAATGCGACTGTAGTGCAAAAACGAGGTGTTAAGTGTTGTGTTCTACCATGCATAATTTTTGTATGATTACATTTTTTAGCTCAGCCAGTTGAAGGACCAATGAGCTGACTTGACAGTGGAATTTAAGTTCCATCGTTTGCGCATTATAGCCAACTAATGCCCAGAAAGCCTGTCACTTCCGTTCTGTGCTTCATACATACTTTCTGTATTAAGTAACATTCTTGTTGGTGCATCCATCTGAAGATCTGATGAGCTAATGCCATGGTGAGGCATCGTCGTCTGTCCGTCTATCTGGTTGTCCATCTGTCTACAATTCACAAAAACTGCAACTCCTCCTAGAGTGTTAGATTTCAGTGAAACTTGGACACAATGAATACCTAATGGGTATTGACCCAAATTGTACTCAAGGTCAGGGTCAATGTCATAATTGTCATTTTATGGGCAAATTTCCATGTTTGCAAGAATCACTACAGCTCCGTCCGTCCTCTACCACGTTTTGGGGCGCCTGGGTCGCGGAGGCAGCAGTTTGAGCAGAGAGACCAAGACTTCTCTCTCTCCAGCCACCTCCTCCTGCTCCTCATGGGGTACACCAAGGTGTTCCCAGGTCAGCTTGGAGACATAGTCTCTCCAGCGTGTCCAGAATCTTCCTCAGGGTCTCGTGCCCGAAAACACCTCGAGTAGGAGGCGTCCAGGAGACATCCTGATCAGATGCCCTCCTACCACCTCAGTATGATTGTAATGTTCATAAAATGAATGTTTTTGTGGGCCCCTCTGCCCACTGTTGTTTGGTTTATTTAAGGCATAATAATGTCCTAAGCTAGGTTAGAGTGGTCCTGGATATGACTGTTTGTGCACCTCCCTGACTTCTCGGTGGATTTTAATTTACATTGGTTTGTGCAATACAGGAAACCAATGACCTGAAAACGCATCACTTTCTGTATTTAACACATTGAGTTCATGAGCCAGGGTTGTGCTGATAAACGATGATGTTGGGGATTGACAGTGGTCCAAGTCACTGGTGATAGTTGCCAATCAAGAGAACTTTTAGCTCATTTTTCCCACTGATGAATTTGGTTAATATTGTCATTATTATGATATTCATAGTAAACTGAATCTGTCTCACTAGAGTTTCATAACTGAAGCACAGACGTGCCTGGCCATGTGTGGGTATGCGCACAAAACTTAATGGACATGAGTACATCCAGTGATGATGATGATGATGATGATGATGATGATGATGAACCATCATCACTCCCATCAACACAAGAGGAGGGTTTTGCTGACTGTTCGACTGATTTTTAAATTACAGTGTAACGTGGCTGTGTTTGTGGAGATGATGTTCATCTCTTCTACATAGTGTGTTTTCCACCAGGAGCTTTTGTCGGTTAAAAAAAACTCTGCTGTGTGTGGGGAGGCTCGTTGTGAAGAGCAGAGCAGAGTCAGGTGAGCTATTTTACACAGAAAAAAAAAACGCTCTGACATGGTAGAACTGTAGGTCTAAGGTAAAAAAGTAAAGAGCTAGCAGCAGTTATGAGTTTTTACCATTTTAGCGCTTCAGCTTATACCCATCTAGTCATGTTACCTGATTAAGATGAAGCCAGTGTGTGTTTGTCTCTCACCCATGCATTATTGAGTTTCTTTGCGTTTGAAAAACACATTGGGTCATGGAGGGCAGCTAGTGCTACCATAATGGGTGCATGTTCACATCTTTGCCCTGGGGCGATGTCAAAGGGGACACGATTGGACTATGAAGTAAAGCACACAACCCTATCATGATCCAGATAAGCAACTATATCTTTACGTTCTGGCTTAAATTCCACATGTCAACCCTAATCAACTCTTTCTTTTAAAATTTCATTCTTACATTTTAGCCGTTATTTGACAGGTAAGTATGGAGAGCGCGAGACACACAGGAAACGGTTTGGACGGATTTGACCACAGGCCCCTGCAGCAAGTACTGTAGCCTTCAGTATACAGGTTGCCATCTCAACCAGCTGAGCGTTAGTGGCACACCATTTAAATGTACCTTAATGCTTCACTTTTCTGCATCATTTATCTTTTCTCGCTCACTGTGTGTGTATGTGTAAGTTTATTGTGTGTATGTGCATCTAAAACCAACCTTTCAGCTTTACTGCTCTGTCCACTGCAACAATCCTCACATTTTTTTTTAGCTTAAAAGCTTCCATCGTCAAGGCAACTACAGTTGCATTCAGTCCTCTCTCTTTATGCCACCTAACAAAGTCAGATTGTATTTAATATAACCAAATATGAAAACTTAATCCTTGTTGTGACATTTCAGTCTAAGCCCGTGTGGCACACACTACAGCATAAAGTAAAGGAGATGCTCTTTGATTAAATCTGTGACATTCTGGGAGGAAGACAATGCTGTCAAAATTAAAATTGAAGGAAAATACGAAGGACACTCTCCCTTAAACTTTAAAGTGCTTCTGCATGAATAGTTAATATGGCATCAACACAATCCCTTCATTAGGGACACACAGGCCCAAAACAGCCTTTCAGTGAACAAAGTACCATACATTTTTATATTGGCTTGACTGTGACTGTGTTACTTCTCAGTGCTGCTCAGAAAACACAGACGCTGCTTAAAGGAAAGGATGGCAATTTTCTTTTTCTCTCAGTATCAACAAATCCCATTAAAAGACTAAAACCGAGAGTGTGTTTATTTCAGTGCGGCATTGTGTGTGGACTCAACTCCAAGCCCTGGCTGAACCAGTAATTAGAAAACGACATGAAGTGAGTGAATGATTGCATGACGCAAATGATTCCATGTAGTGTAAACACACCAGAAAGAGACCTTTTTAGTCATTTAATGCATTTATTCCAACTAAATTTACATATTAAGCATTTACATTACTGTGAAAAACTCCTGAGTCACCCCGGATTTCTTTGTATTTTGCTTCAAGGAGCCAGACCTTCTTGTAATTTTTTTGAAGTGCTCTTGAGCTACAGTTCTCCAGGCTTTCTTTTAAAGTTTTCTGTTGGACATTGGCTGCTTTGTCACTCATTTTCAGTCCAGTCCTCGTGCCTTAACATTTTCAGGGGAATGTTTGTTTGCTTGCTAAGCCTCTTAACACTGACCTATGTATTATTCAAGCATAAAAGCACGTAACATCAGGGATGAATCAGTGTCGTGTCTACTCATAACGGGAAACTTACCAAAGAATCACTTTTAAATTGTATCTTTAGGCATATTTTTACTAGGAGCCTGTTGCAAAAACACGATTTGTTCCAATTTCTCTTGTTCAAACTATGAAAATATCAAAGATATCACAGTTTGAAAGGCATAAATAGTATTTTTGCACCAACAAGGTAATTGCCGAAGAGCTATTAGCTGAAAATGTCATGATTTTCAAACGGACCCAGATACAGACCACGAGGCTGGGAACGTTTAAAGGATTTATTGGCGCAAAGGGAAGATTATGGATTTGGTGATCTGGAGGCTTCTGAGAGCAGGCAGGCAGGTTAACCGGTCCTTCCTGGGAGCTCCGGGGGGGGCTCGACACAAGCAAACTACTGTGTTCCCTGGAAGAAAGGACGAGACAGCTGGGTTACAACTAGTAATGCAGAAGGTCAAGAGGTTCAACGTAGAGCCTGACATTACCACTGAAGGTAGCTAACAATCTGGCTAGGATAATGGTGAAGAACTGGGTCTTAAGTATTGCAGGAGTTGATGGAGATTGGATGCAGGTTGTGTCCACCACAGGTGGAGATGACAAGACCCCCAGGAAGGACCAATCCAGGAACGAAGCAGGAAACCACAAGGGAGGGGCAGCGACCCAGGCCAAGACAGAAAACTTGGCATATCTTGACATGTTGCACAGGAACCTGGACAAGTGGAGGACCGCAGCTCAGGAGCATCTAAATGTTATCCCATTAAGAAATATGAAAAAGAAATCCAGCAAAGACCTGACATAGAACCTGAGAGATGCTTCAGGCCTTTTAGATGATCCATCTACTGTTCATTGAAGCTTCATTAGAAATGGTCTCAGTGGAAGGGTGGCTGTCAAAAAGCCATTCCTTTAGAACTGGAAACCAGGAGAAAAAGCTTCTGTAAGAGCTGAGGCTGCATTTAAGAATAAAGGTGTTCATACCAAATATTAGCTTTCAAGCTTATTAGAATTATGCAAACTCTGTTTTTGCTTTATGTTCTGTATGTCCATTTTTATTTGCACGTTTCAGTGTGTGAAAAGAGAAATGAGTGTTTGGTTCTGCTGAGAAGTCAAACTGAGAAACTGATGCTGAATTTGTTGAGATAATAAAAACACCTAAATTGACTGTATTTTTTTTCAGCTATGTTTTTAAACCTATACTGATAATTAAAAATGCTTACTGTTTACAGTAATTAAGTGAATGTAGCCTGCTGGGATCATTTGGATGCTGGATTTTTATTGACTCAGCTTGAAGGCTAAATCCAAAACCTGAAGTAAAATTACTCATGTAACAGCTCTTACTGTGTGACATTTGTTTAAAAATTACATTTGCGGCTTCCACTGTTGGCATCTTCTTCTGCAGCTCATTAAGATGATTAAATGAGGATAGGCTGAAAGGTCAAAACGGGAATTATACGATTCCGATGTTTAGAGTCTCACACAAGTCCTGTTGAATTTGGTTCCAGTGATTTTTAACAAAATGTGATTTGTCATTTAGAGAAAAGAATATGAGTATGAAGGCAACGAGGACTGCAACTGTGTAGTCACATTAATGTTTTTATTTTTTGATTTTACAGTGCTTTGAATTTGTTGATCATATTTCCAAACATAAAAGGGCAGTGAAGGGTTAGCATCTCCGTAGTATAGTGGTAATAGTGGTACCTTACAAGCGTAAAGGTGCTTACCCACCGAATGCGATTCGCGTGGCAGGGGTGGCCGGTTTCAATGTTAAGTCAATGTAAACATGCGGTTAGAGGTCCTGTGGTGCGATTTGATTGGCCGGCGGGGCGCATTTCGCGAGCGGCGGCACATTTCGGGTGGCGCGGCAGGGGCAGTGCGGCAAGAATTTTCCAGAGTTGAAAAATCGAAACTTTGGCGAATATTCGCATCGCGTCAACCAATCAGGAACTTGGCTTTGGTAGT
>VUQH01040704.1:0-13039 GCA_015106775.1 Etroplus canarensis
GTTAAATAAATTTATATATATATATATAAAATATATACACACATATATATATATATATATATATATATATATATATATATATATATAAAAACACATATCAGTCCTCAGCTCTTCCTCCCCATGGCAGGTCTGATTGCAGCCTGGTACACACCTCCACCCAGGTCTTCATCAGACCATATTTCCAGCTTTAAAGGATTGTTTCAACAACACTGTGTGGGAGGTGTGATGCCACTGGGTGGCTCAAGATTTGTGCACATAACTGCAAAACAAAACAAATCTCTACACTGGATAAGGCTGGTCAGAACCATAATATTGCCAAACCTTCATCTGAGAAATGAAGTCGACTGAAGCCGCAGTTCCGCAGCTGTCATTTTTTGATCTACATCAGTGAGTTTACCTTTTATCATTTCGAATCAGATGAAACCTTAAAGGTGCCTGATAAGCAATGCTCTCCAATTCTGAATGACCTCATCTAGTTTAGTCTGTTTAACACTTTTAACCATAAACATCAGCGTTGTACGTCACTGGGCATTTGCAATTGGCATAAAACAAGGCCACCTTTTCTACGCTTCTATTCTGACATTTAACATCACAACTAGAGTGTTTTTATTCATAATAGACATCTTGTTGGTTGTCTTTCATGCATTTCCTGTTTTTCTGCCAACAGACAGCAAATGCAACCGCAGTGACGTAACTGTGACATTCACTCCAAACTGCTCTACAGACAAATCAAGTCAAATTCATTTTTCTTGTCTCCCTTTTTTGGCAACAAAGCCGTTTTACTGTAAACTTTTCCTCATCTGAACGTTCCTATACGTTTCCCCCACAGACGATGGGAGAAGTGGAATTATTGAGAAACCTGTCTGCACGTGGAATACACTGTTTACTAGTGACGACAATGTTAAAGTTAGCTACACAAACACAGACAGGATTAAGTACCTCGAGCGGCTGCCGCTGAAGGAGCTGCGCTGCGATGAGTGGCTGGAGTAGGAGCTGTACGAGGAAGAGCGGCTGCGGGAACGTGACGAACCCGAGCCTGTGTAGGATGAAGAACGAGACGAGGACCTGCAAGACACACGCAGAGGACATGTAAACTTTTTGCACACTTTCTTCAAGAATAATCAAACACATCCTCTCTGCCCATCTCCACCACCCACCCAAACGTGGAAAAACAGCTGGAGCAGTGTGGAGGCTATGTTTGGTTCTCAGTTGCTGTAATCGGCCTCGACTCTGCAGCACCAGTTGGATTTCCAAACCTCGATATACAGTTAACTGACTTTGTGAAAGGCATTTTATTTGGACTCTGCGTGACCATAACTTTGACATCTGATCCCACACCCCACCATGTCATAAATGTTATCAAAGCTTCCACCAATCACAGGTATTGACTGCACAAAGTTTGGAAAAGATCCAGCAGACAAATTGGGATTAATCCACTGTGGCGACCCCCCTTGGGGAGACTACAAGGGAGTTTTTATTTCTGTCTTCATGTGGACTTCATGCAGATATATCAATTCACAGGTCACTGTAATGGGTGAAGTACAGAAAGAAAGGGAGACATTTTCTTGTCATTGGTTGGCCGTATTACACAAACTAATGACAATGAAAATCCATTGAAGAGCCAGTCAGTCATATCCTGGACAAATTAACATATAGGTCGCCAACAAATGAATGCGCTTGAGTTCAGGACTATTATGACTACATGGTCAATAGCAACCATTGCCATAAAAAGCATGAAATTGTGTGAATGCATCAGCGTGTCATAGCGTCGACCATGTTAGTCATTTTAGAATAATGGCGATAGGAAAACTTCAACCACGCGTTCCTAATGTGGGAGTCAAATAAAAGGGCCATTCCAATAAGATCATGATCATCACTCTCTAAAAGGATACCAGTGACATGCTGTGAGGCAAAGTCATATTTCAAGCCATCACAGCACGCAGCAGGTCTGCCATCAAAACGAAGAGAACCACTGAAAATCTGCAGCGCAATGGAAAGGCAACGGTGGAACATTGCTAGCTCAACTCCTAAACCCCCTTTCACCCACCCAGCTCCTCCCTACTTAACCCCCACCTGCTCCTCCTGTTTACACTGGACTGACTTACTACACTTTTATGTATGCTTTTAATATTATACTGTACATAATACTCTGTTTTTCACATTTCTCTCATATGCAGTTTTCTCATTCATTGTCATACCACATTTCATCACTTCGACCTGTGTCTTTTTTTTGTTGTAAATACTGACTTATCTCTCGTTTTGCTACCCTGTGTCAGCTGCTCTCTGTGCCTTGAATGGCCAAATAAAGTTTTTGAATTGAACTGAATAAAGAACTTATTATGGCATAAATAAACTAAATGATGCCATTTATGTACAGATGACAGACGGCACATGCAAACAAACCATTTTATCAACATCACAATCCAACCCAATACTCAGTTCTTACAAAAATGGAAAAGTGCCCATAAAATGACAAATACGACCTTGAAGTGGAGGACAGTTTGAGTAAAGACCCGTTCATCGGTCCTTCAGCCAGATGACCCAAATGCAGACGCCAAAGTGATGTTTGTCTCATACACACACCAATCAGGCGGAACACCATGATCACCTGCCTAGTATCATGTCGGTCCCCCTTTTGCTGCCTAAACAGGCCTGACCCGTCGAGGCATGGACTCCACCAGACCCCTGAAGGCGTGCCGTGGTACCAAGATGTCAGCAGCAGATGCTTTAAGTCCTGTAAGTTGTGAGGTGGGGCCTCCAGGAATCAGACTTGTTTCTCCAGCACATCACAGATGCTCGATCTGATTGAGATCTGGGGAAGTCGGCGGCCAAGTCAACACACAAACTCGCTGTGCTCCTCAAACCATTCCTGAAGCATTTTTGCTTTGTGACAGGGCGCATCATACTGCTGAAAGACGCCACAGACATCAGGGAATACTGTTTCCATGAAAGGGTGTACATGGTCTGCAACAGTGCTTAGGCAGGTGGTAGGTGTCAAACACGTGGATGGCAGGACCCAAGGATACCCAGCAGAACATTGCCCAAAGCATCACACTGCCTCCGCTGGCTTGCCTTCTCCATCGATGAGATGTAAAAGAAAACGTGATTCACTGGACCGAGTCACCTTCTTCCATTGCTCCCTGATGATCACGTGACCACTGTTGGTACTTTCGGCAGTGGTCAGGGGTCAGCATGAGCACCCTGACTGGTCTGCGGCTATGCAGCTCCTCATACAGAACCAGCATTAGCTTCTTCAGCAATCTGAGCTACAGCAGCTCGCCTGTTGGACCGGACGTAGCCAGGCTTTGCTCCCCACCGGCATCAGCAAGCCGTGGCCATCCATGACCCTGTCGCCTCTCCACCACTGTCCCTTGCTTGGCCCACCTTTGATAGAAACTGACCACGACCCATTTGTCCAGCCATCATAATTTGGCTCGCGTCAAAACTGCTCAAATCCCTGCGTTTGCCCATTTTTCCTGCTGCTAACACACCAACTCCGAGGACAAACTGTTTACTTGTTGCCTAATATATCCCATCTGCTAACAGGTGCCATGATGAAGATATTCAGTGTTAATCACTTTGCCTGTCAGTGCTCACAATGTTATGCATGATCGGTGTATACAAATATACATATACCCTGTAAGATCCAGAATTATGTTCATATCTGACCCACAGAGGTGAAATTTAATAGCAACCTACTTCTCCTCTGGGGGTATAGGCTTACAAAGTTTGGTGAAGCTTCTCTAAATCTGTATGGAGTTATTACCCCAGGGCAAAAGCATAATATCTCTCAGCTGTTGTCTGGGTGATAAATACTGAGGACTTGGTCGACCGTGACCACCTGAGCTGCCATGGGGACTCCTGATAAAGATTTCGTCAAGTGTTGTTTGGACACCCGCAGCTCTTGACAGAGACACTCTTCCAGTCCTTTCCACAGTACTTCCCTTTGCTACCATTATGTAATATATGTACAGTACAAAAAGAAACTACAAGCTTCTACCACAGATAACCAGGGTGGAACTAACATGCGATGTGATGTGCTGGGTGAAATGTCTTAGGCTCTACAAGCAGCTTAACTCAGAGGGGGAGTCCCTACCTGGAGGAGTTGGACAGAGAGACCGAGGAGCCCGATGGTCGATGTCGTCGCCGGCCTCGTGGGGGCGAGCCCAGTCCTGGACGTCTCCTGGGGGATTTAGACCGCCGCCACGGGTCCTTCCACTCATCTGGTCGCCTCATGACTGTAACAACCTCCTTCTTTGATGGGGGCTCCATCGGCCTGCTGAGAAAATCGAGAAGTAAATCAATAGCTGTTTTGTCTCCATGAGATGACCTTCCTGTGCCTGAAGAGCTAGCAGACAGGTTTTTCCTTGTTTTGCTCTCATTATGTTAAACCTACTCTGATCAGACTCTAAACACCACAAAACTCAAAGTACAGAAGAGACTCTTTCCAGGTTTTTAAAACGTTTTAAAGTACTCGTTCCTGTCTTTACCCCAACATACAGTCGTGTAAAAAACTAAAAAAAAATACCTACAACTTCCATAGGAATTCAGAGGCTACGTAGCAGTCAGGTGTTGCCAAACAAATGAACTGGTTAACTGCTCAGCAGCCAGAGCGAGCACCTCTAGAAAAGCAGAAGTTTTGGCAGTTTGCTGCTCTGAAGCGTTCAGGTGTGCCTTAACACAATGCCACAATCTTCCCAGGAGTGGACTTCCCAGCAAATTCACCCAAACGTCAGACCGTGCAATGTTCAGAAACTGCAACAAAAACAATACAGAAAACCCAAGAGCTACATCTCTGACTCTACAGGCTATAGCTAGCACGTTAAATGTTAAAGTTCATGAGCGTAAAATTAGAAGAAGACAAATATGACTGGTTAGGAAGGGTTGGTAGGATCGTCTCTCTAACAGGAACACAGCAACGCGGCTCAGCTTTGCAAAGTTGCATCTGAACAAACTCCAAGGTCCCTGGAACCACTTTTGCTTTTTACCATCTTCTTAACTCTTTATTGAAGTATTCCAAGAGACTAAAAACTTAGTTGCTTCATGCGTCTTTTTCATTTTTCTTTCTAACTGTTGTTGTTCTATTTACCCCCAGGACAGAGTGAGGGTGCAGAGTACAGCAGCGCTACTGAATGGAACGAGGCCTGTGATCCTGGTGGTTCTACACAAGAGGCGCTGGGGCTGCACAGCTGGAGCTAAATGAAGCACTAAAAGGAGGAAGTATAAGCCGGCTGTTACAGCTATCACGACAGGGAATGAGGCTACGTTCCCACTGCAGGCAATTCCCATTTCTTTCCCGAGAGCCGCATTTTTTGCGCGGCCGTTCACAGAATTTAAATGCGACCGCCATCAGACTCCAGTGTGAACAGCCTCCGGACCTGAACGCGCAGAAGAAAGAGGGAAAAGTCTGATAAAATGTGACACCCGTTCAGACGGAGGCACCAACTCATACCTGTGTGTGGCAGAGTCACCTGCTGTCTTATTTTAATATTTCACTGCCATTTTAAATCGCGGTTTGTGCGTTGTGTTGAAATTAGGGCTTTAAATTAAAAATAAAAACAATTTAAATTTTTAAGGAGATTAATCGCAGGGCCACTTTGGATTAATTTAAATTAACTGCAATTAATAATCATTCATTATTAATCGTGTTTCATTTTGTGACAGAAGGCGATACGTACACAACATGTACATATCAACAACATTAACAAATCTTATCTTAAAAATTAGGAGAGTCACAAATGTATAAACTGCTTTGTGAACTAAGCAGAGCAGCACTGTCGCCTCACAGCAAGGAGGTCTGGGTTCGAATCCAACAGCCGGCCAGCTTGGGCCCCTCTGTGGGGAGTCTGCGTGTTGTCCCAGTGCTTGTGTGGGCTCTCTCCGGGTGCTCCGGCTTCCTCCCACAGTCCAAACACATGCAGAGGGGTTAGGTTAACTGGCGATTCTAAACTGACCGCAGGTGTGAATGGTTGTCTGTCTCCCTGTGTTGGCTCTGCGACAGACTGGCGACCGGTCCAGGGTGTACCCCACCCTTCGCCCCTATTGGCAGCTGGGATAGGCTCCAGCGCCCCCAGCAACCCTGAATTGGATAAGCGGAAGAAAATGAATGAACGTTAACTAAGCTGTGGGAATATTGCTTGTTGGAGCCTAAATGTTGTTTTCTCTCTCCCACAGTCTGTCTCTCTCTCTGCTCTCCTTTCTGTCTTCTCTGTCCCCTCACCCCCAACCGGTTGAGGCAGATGGCTGCCGGTTCTGCCGGAGTTTTCTTTCTGTTAAAATGGAGTTTTTCCTTCCCACGGTCGCCGAGCGCTTGCTCATAGGGGATCATCGGATTGTTGGGGTTTTCTCTTTAACACTCTAGTATCTTTACCCAACAGTGTGAAGCGCCTCGAGGCCACTTTTGTTGTGAATTGGCGCTATAGAAATAAAACTGAACTGAACTGAATTAAATTCATAAGTTCTCCTTTATTTACTTATGTCAGTTATACTGGTATAATCTGAGAATTGTGATAAAGCAGTGGTTGGGATTTGCACACACTGGCTGCTGCAGTCACACAACGAGCTCTGCCAGAGCATAAGGTTAGCTGAGAGAGAACAAGCCGCACAGACACTGCATCTTGATAAATATTTACAGACATTCAAATGCAATGACCTAACTTCCTCCCCTCAGATGACCTGTCGTACTATATTTTAATACAGAAAGTGACTGAAATGGAAAGAACGTGTCAATGAAAGGTGGTAAAACATTAATAATAGGTCAGGTGTGATGATTCAAGGATAAAAGTTGACTGTGCTAATATGACCTATGGGTGACAATATTGTGCATGCATTTTTAGAATTACTTCAGTGCACTGACAAAGATTATTAGCTAAGAGGAAACAAGTCAAAATTATTTCCAAGTATAGAGCTGGGAATTTCTTTGTTCCTCAAGATTCAGACTAGTATGATTCAACAGCGAGACATTAGCTTGATGCATCATCTTCAGAGGTCTTGCACTATGATGATGAAACGTTCAGCGAAACAAAGATGTAATATGTATCCAAGTTATGTTATCACTTAGTGGCCACTTTATCAGGTTTACCTCATCAACTGCTCATCAAATATCTAATCAACCAATCAAATGATGGCACCTGAAAGCATTTGGGCATGTAGGCATGGTGAGCACGACATGCTGAAGTCATGAGTGAGCATCAGAATGAGGGGAGGAGAGGAGATTTAAGTGACTTTGGACCTGGCAGGGTGTCAGTGTCACAAACTGCTGATCTGCTGGGTTCCTCCTGCCCGACCACCTCTAGGGTTTACAGAGAACGGTCAGAAAAAGAGCAACTTTTCTCGTCATCCGCCGCAGATGGTTTTGAGGCCAACTTCTTATTTTGTCTTCCACATTTTGAAGGACACACTGCACACCATGCTGAAAAATGCCAAGTTTGGAACTAAGAGCTCTTTGGGAATCACCTCGGTGGTGCAAAAAATGTTAACTTGGACATTTTTCACAGGTTCAACTAAAGAATGGCAGAAAATAATGTGCTTTTGTGACAGGCCGCTAGTAACACAGTGCCCAAAGAGTCAGTTTAAAACGGCTCCTTTGTTAAGTTGTCTGTTAAGTGTCGACACAACACTGGTCCATCCCTTGTGTTTGGTGCCCTTTAATGCTCGAATGATTCACAGGTTAGCGTTAAAACCCCCGTCACACCTCGGCGATTTAACCAGCGTATGCTCACGTATGAAAAATGCAGCGAAAACGCTGGCTTGCATGGAATAAGTTATTGGTAAGTTTTGTGTAAGTTAAGAGCACGCTGGTGTATGTCGTAGTACAGCGAGGTCTCCCAAAAAAGTTCTGCATGCACAGAATTTCCAATGTATGCCAGCGTATGGCCCATACGTCGCGGATATGCGGGACATAAGTTGTAGGCAAGTTATGTGATCGTTCACACATGTTACTTGTAAGTTACTCATTAGTAGAAATACGTGGAGATAATCTCTAGCGTACCCAACACTTATTTGTAACTATGAGTAACATGCTTTGAACCTACGCGCCGGCGACGCGCTAAGCATTCTTTGGTATAAGTTATCTATAAGTTATGGAAACGCTCTATATAAGTTACTAATACATTATGTATACATCCAGAAACCTCACAGTTGTGTGTATGCCAGCGTTTTAAGAGAAACTTTGATGCATCGATATACGCGGGTTAAATCATCAAGGTGTGACAGAAGCTTAAGTAGCTTAACAAACAAAATGAAATACCTAGATCCTGGCGAATATGCCTCTGCCTAAAACGTGATCCTTTTGTGACCTTGACTTTTGATCCCATAATCTTAAAAGTTATCAGATCATCTACTATCATAGGTATTAATCAGATCTGGCAAACAAGTTGGTTCCTACAGTGGTAATATGACTTGCAATGACCAAGACAGCCTGATAACATAATACCTCTGCAGTGGAGGCGTCATTAGATGAATCTATAGACTGAATGGAGCTGGAATACAATAAGACAGCTGCAACACTGATCCAAAACCTGTTGGGGATTTTCCCCAGCTTAGCCATCAATATTCAGTTTTGCCCAAGCAATATAAAAGGCCTGAAAGCTTATCTTCAAGTGTGTATCATATAAATATTTGCTGAAGGATATGAACACAGTGGATATTCCCACAAGGCGCAACTACCTGATGCTATATGGATATGCTGTAGAAATGCTCACAGGAGGCATTTTTGGCCCACATACAGAGTCAATGTACTCTGCTTGGCTGTTTGAAGTGGATAACTTATCGTTACATCATCTCTGCCAAACAAAAAAAAAAATGAATGACTCGTGTACTTTGTGCTTGCAAGTAAACAAAAGGAAGATATCTCCTGGGGAACGAGAAATTCCACCAGTGTGATGATGCAAGATCAAACAAGTTGTGTGATTACGTGACAACTCACAGGGCTAAAAATAGAACTGCAGCGCTCGAGCTATTTTTAGCTCCAACTCAAATTTCTTACCAGGTAACGTTTCCTTTCAGGATGAAAAAAGGACATGGAGCAAACAAAGCCAGAAAGCCCACAGCGCACAGCTAAAGCAAACAGGATATTTGAAAAGCTGTAGGGGTTTAATGAGTCAGGCCTGAGGGGGTTCTGGAAAAGCGCAGCCAGTCCTGTGGGCTGATAAGATGGACTCTGCATAACTGTAATGTCACTTAATGTGTGACTGACTGAAGAGCACGGGATAAAAATAACAGAGGTGTGCAACTGTCCTAAATTAAACTGCAATACAATGTAAAACATCTGACTGTCATTTCCATCTGATTACATGTCATGGTTTGCTTATGTACGAAAGAAGAATGAATAATCACCTATGAGCACAGAAAAGAAATATATTTTCTTAATGAAAACAGAAAGAAATGCACAAATCCACCGGGTTTACCTATAGATTTCAAAACTGAAGTTACGCTATACGGATAAAAGTATTGGGCCGCCTACACATTACACCTACAGGAGCTTTTATGACCTCCCATTCTAAATCCATTAATATGGAGTTGACCTCCACTCTCCCGGGAAGGCTTTCCATGAGATGCTGGAGTGTGTCTGTGGGAAGTTTTGACCATTCGTCCAGCAGAGCATTTGTGAGGTGCTGGATAAGAGGGCCTGGCTCACAATCTCTGTTCCAGTTTAGCTCAAAGGTGCTGGATGAGGCTGAGGTCAGGGCTTCCACGCCAAACTTATCCAGCCACGGCTTTATTCAGCAAGTTTATGTCCATATAATGTATTTTAGTAATGAAAATAAATGCACAAGTCTGTTAGGTGTATTTCTACGCTTTCACACAAGTTTTACTTGAGTCATTTTGACACAAAGGAAGACGGTATAAGCTCACTTAAACCCAGTGCGTGTAGGTAATTAAAAGGATTTGAAGAGAACCATTTGTCTTTGTCCGGTTCATCCGGATGAGTAACCCCGCTTTAGAAGTAATGTGCTTTACAATCCAGAAAAGGCAACGCAGTTATTTAGCCAAACTAGACATCTAAGACTTCTCTACATCACTGGCTTAACCGAGCCGAGCCGACATTTGACATGGCAGCAGCTCCACAGACACACACACACACACACACATAAATATAGATTAGGATAGAAATTAAAAATAAGAACGTATATTTTTCTCTTTTTCCTTATCAGAAACACACAGTATAGACATGTATGCACATTGTAAACAAACGTCGCCTCTGTATGACACAAACACACACGGCTGTATGTTGCTCAGGACATGGAACAACTCTCTTATCAGGACCATTTTCATTCAACTACTTAAATTTACTCCTCTGTTCTTGAGCATTTTTTCCTCTCTCCTTCAAGTATAACTAAATAATTATCATTACTTATTTGACTTACTATCCCACACCACTCTCTTTCCCCCCTGAGTTCCATATTTATGCATTTATATGAAGCACACCCCTCCCCACGCAGACAAACATATACTGTGACTACATTAAATAGACGTAAACCTACATGTCTACACTCACGGCCAATTATCTTATCAGTGCTTATCATCACCCTCATATCACTACTGCACCTGCATGTCAATGCTATTCGTACTGAGAGTCAGTGTAAACTGTAACAGAAGAGAAAGGCATTGTTGAAGGGCTGGTTCCCTTTGTGTGTGGTACACTTTGGTGTCAACTTGCCCCCAGATGCCCTTTCATAACATGACAGGACTAGTTTCAGGTGAACTCTGTGGTCCGGCAACCTGGAGCTGGATAAGTAAGACAAGTGCGACGGTAAAACTGATATGCAGGCCAAAAAAAACATTTACTTATTTTTCTTTTTAGGGATAAATATGGACCATAAGGCATTAAGGCATTCAGAATCTTCAATGGAAAATTCTGATCTAGAAAAAAAAAAGTCCCAGGATTCACATCTGTGTTATTGTTCGACCAGTTCTTCAATAATTTTCAGAAGAGACTCATTCCTTAAAAAAAAAAAAAAAATTTCCTTTTACGTCCAGCAATAATGTCGAGCAAGTCACTCATCACTGAACACAATAGCAAAACATGGGTGTTGGCACCCATTGTTGACACTGAGGTGACAGGAATGCCGGTGCTTCTGAAGCAGATTAGAAAAGTTCCATAGTTTCAAAACTGTAGCCCACAAACACAGGGAAAACTACGGAAATCTGCGACACCATTTGTCATCTTAAGCAGCTCATTCTGACACATCAAGGAAAGTTACACAAAACAGCTTGGCAATGGCGATGCTTTCACAGGCAACCTGACACAATGCTAGCCACGTGGTGCTACTGTGTGAGGCAACCAGAAAACTATTTTGTTACACTCCATGACACACCAGCGACCTCAAACTGACGATTATCTTGTGTTTTGCTACAATCAGGTCCGTACTCCTGGATATCAGTTTGTCCCATTACTTTTGGGCCTCTGAAAATGCATAAAACCCGTTCTTTTATTGCGGTAAAGGGACTGAATCAAACACCTGAAGTCAATGATCAAGAGGTGCGGCCCAATACTTTTGTCCACACAGCCTATCTGATTAGCCTGGCGTTCCTGTTCGTGATTTTAAATATGCTTCTAAGTGCTGACGTCCAGTTACAGCAGGTTAAAATTCATGGCTGTATGTGAACAAGATCAACTGTGCTCGGCTCACTCTCACTGGTGTACCCAACATTACACAACTGGTACACAAAGTGAGCAAAATCACCCAACCCCTTCTCCTTCAGAGTAAACAAATAGCAACTATGAGTACATCAATCTGCTCTTCTTCTAAATAAGCTAGACAACATTATAACTCTCTATAACTTAGGTATGGTGAAAATGTATAAAACAGTTTCAGCATCTTTATGGAAGCAGGAAACAATCCTTGTTTAGTATTATTACACAATTTAAAGCAACCTTAGTAGTACTGATTGCGTCAACGTGCATACCCAAAAAACCAGAACAAGCAAGCAATGGCTGTAGACATGCTGACTCACTCATAGTTCAATCTCTGTCAAACATTTCACACTGCAACACACACACACTGCCTCAAGGAGCCGGCTGCTACGATCGTACAGTCGTGTGCAAAAGTCTCGAGCCACTCTTCACTTCTTTATATTTGACTTTCTTGTCATTTCTGAAGTAGAGCTGGGCGATATGGGAACAATTCTAATCACGATAATACTTTGATATCAACACGGATCTCGAAATAAATAAAGTTCTGTCGAACTTAAAATGTCCTTTTTCCTCCTCAGTGAGACACGAAGATAACATGAGGTGAACTTTGGCTTGAATATCATTTACTGTCTGTCAGAAGTTGAACATGACACATGTCCTGTCCTGTCCTTATACAAAGTTCCCACATGACGTCACAACGTACGAGCGGCCGCCATTGCTATAGGCAAGCTGCAGGCGGCTGTGCACTCAGGACACTTGAGGAAACGTCGCCAACCCAACCATTAACAAACTGACTGTACGCCTCCAGTGACTTGTAGGCCTGGAATTGCTCACTGGTATGAAAGCTGCGTGTAAACACAAGATAATGGTACACGTCACAGTACTGAATTAGTGGCAATGCTGAAACTTCATGGTTCAGCTTTCCCTTTGCTAACGAGTATGGATCCACACCTATTACACCGATTTTCTCATCGTATCTCTTTCTGTCCTCCATACTTAATGATCCTACAGAGTCTTTCTCCTTTTGCCTTTTCATGATTTTGATCGCCAGTCGAACCCGACATCGAAACAGTTTAAAATTCGCGGGGGAGATAAACAGCAGGGTGTGTAAACAAGTATGGCTTGCCAACAAAGATGGCGTTCCTAAGGAGGTCACGTGACAAAAAAAACATGTCTGTGGGAACTATGTCTATACAACTTCTTCTTCTTTCGGCTGTTCCCATTAGGGGTCGCCACAGCGGATCATCTGCCTCCATCTCACCCTATCCCTGCATCCTCTTCCCTCACACCCACCCTCTGCATGTCCTCCTTCATGTGAATGAATCTACTGAATGACTGAAATAAATGAACTTTTTGATGATAAGCTAATTTATTAAGATGCACCAGCACACGTGATTCTTG